>CAVMBE010000058.1:0-182804 GCA_963674455.1 Lecanosticta acicola
GGCGGTATCATAGGGCGGGCGGTGATGAATGCGAGAAGTTTTTTTCTTTTGATTTTTCTTTCTTTTTGCCTGCCATGAATTCTGTTCTGTCCTGTTCTGTTCTGTTGTGTTCTATTCCGGCATTGCCTGAAACACGTGTAGAGGAGGAGGTTAGAAAATTGTTTCTTTCTTTTTCCTCTTCGGGATGGGATGGAAGATATCTATACAATCGGTTCCTTGGATTCGAATTCGAAGTTGGAGAGGGAAGAGAGCTACCTTATGTTAGGCGTTCCTTCCCGTGGGAAAAGTACTTTTATTATTAGAAGAAGAAGAAGAAGAAGAAGAAGAAGAAGAAGAAGAAAGAAGCTCTTGCTAATCCTTTTTTTTTCCTTTTTTCTTTTCGGGGGCGGAGGGGGGCCATACGTACATACGTCTAGGTATATATGTATGTATGTATGTATGATCGGAACGGAGCATATCATATCAGATCATATCCTGTCCTGTCCTGTCCAAAGCGGAGATCTTGAGAAACGAGTTGAAAGACTGCATGCTTGCACGGACAACTGGAATCTGACAAGATTATCCCGCGACGCAAGCGATGGGGAGAGGGGGAGGAGTGGGAGGGGTGATGGTAATCCTCAAGGAGGGAGCACAGGAGAGTGTTGAGGCGTTCCTTTTCCACTACCCCGAGTCGTTCCAGTTCTTCATTGATGGCAGGCCGGCAACTTCCAGACGAGACCCACCACTCATTGGCATGGCTCTGACTTTTCCCGTCCGAAATGTCATCTGAAATCTTTCCCCTACGAACCTGGAGAAATTCGATCATTCTAGAGAGAGGGCTCCTCAAGAGGCCCCAAGATGTGCCTGAGCTAGGTACTGGCAATGCGTAGTCTGGGTTTGGGGGGATGGCGATGAATAAGTTTCCGGATCTATCTCTACAGCGCAAATCGGTATTCGTCTATACAGCGCAAAAGGCGGGATTCGTCTCTCTATCTCTATCTCTATCGATGGGATGGTGATGGTCCTCGTACATGCGTCAATCTTTCAGCTCTTCGCGGCGGCGGCGGCAGGCATGCAACACCACATGACCACGCCAGTGAGGACCTTGACTCCACCCCCCAGCCAGAAGACACTCATCAGGCCGCCGGCGCTCCGCATCATCCAGCCACTGCAGATCGCTCCGGCCAGGAGGAGTACCGCGGCCGCGACTCTGCGGTTCCTCTTGACGTTATTCAGAGCCAGGAGTTGGAAGTCGCCCATGATGTCGCAATACGTCGACGTCAGCACGTTGACGGGCAGCTCGTTGAAGCCGAGCAGGCGGGAACTGGCAATCTGCATGCCCGCTTGGAAAGCGAGGGGCGGGATGAGACTGACGATGCGGATGTTGTCTTTGACGGAGATGGAAGCGGGCGTGTAGCGGTTGGTGTGGCCTGGGTTCTGCGGGATGAGGCCTTGTGGGGTGGAGAGCGCCGCTGCGACGAGGATGAGGAGGCCCTGCAGGAAGAAGAGCATGCCGCACCAGAGGCGGTTGGAAGCGGGCCCGTTGGGGGTGAGGATTTTGGAGAGGCGGAAGGTGAGGAATGCGCCGATGAGGAAGCAGGCGATGGAGACGAGCGTCGTGAGCCAGGCGTGCGGGTTGTCCGGGAGGCCTGAAGCCGAGAGGCCCAGGATGACCGTGTTACCTGCGAGGAGGAGGAGAAGAATCAGCATTCACTCAACATCCCTACTCAAAAGATCCCTGTCGTATTTCCCATGTGAAAACACACTCACCAGTCTGCATCCCGACAAACAGCCCTATACACCACCATACAAGTCAGCCAGCCATTCATCCATCCATCCATCCATTCATCCACATCGACATTCCACGTCCCACTTCAATGAGAAACATACCCCAATTCGAAAACACCGCCGCGTCCACCAGCCCCGTCACGAAACAACAAGCCAGCAGCGCCAGATCCCCGCGATCCTTCTCTACCGCTTCGAAGATTCGCGCTTTGGAGAAGATAATACCCGCTGCCTTCGAACCACCACCACCACCGCCGCCGCCGCCGCCGCCTTTCTCCAGCGAGCCATCGTCCGCGAGATTGCCAGGTTTTCCTCCCACCGCCGCGGAATCACCATGTCCGCCAGGCACAGGCATTCTTGCTCTCTATCTTTCTCTCTCTCTCTCTCTCTCTCTCTGTCTCCCTCTCCAGACTCGCGATCGAGTCTGATCCGCTTCGGACCTCCGCAGAATCAAAAGTGATCCGAAAATGAAATGAAAGTGAAGAAAGCAGGGCACAGGGCAACGTCCCCACTCCAACTCCACAAAGTCGTGAGAACCAATGCAACGCAACGCAATGTAATGATTGCCTTTCTTTTCGCTTCTTTCTTTGTTTTGGGTTGGGCGATTGCGCGATTGTTTGGGTCGGAATTCCCATTTGGCGCTCGCTCGCTTGCGCCGGGGAACTCTCTGCGGGCCATAGGGAGATTTAGATAGCGCTATCCTGCACTTGCCGCTTTCGTGCTCCACGTTGCGCATCGTGGAACTTCGGACTGCTGCACGGCAGAGGCTGATGCCGATGTACAGTGCGTGAGATGGCCCCAATACAGGATTGCAGGTGACTAGAATGATGAGGTGGGGAGTGCAGGTCTGGCGAGCATCGCGCTCTCCAAGACCTCTGGAATATAGGTATTAATGTCTTGATGAGCGAAAGTGACGGATGACGAAGTAGATATGTACATGTCGCTGCGTAAGGGTATAGACTACCAGATCCTGTTGTCGACCTTTTGCTGTGCCGATTGATTCCCCGTCGTCTTCTTTCTCTTGAGCAGTCCCGGCGTCCGGAAGTACAGACTTGGCCCATGGCCTTCCTCCACCAAATGGCTCAGGTAGCCTCGATGCGCAGAGTCGCGGTAGTATTCCAGATCCTTCCTGCTGGACGGGTCTGGCAGTCGGTATCGATATAGCTTCCTCACCTGCTCCAGCGACTTGACCGCCTTCTCGGCGCGCTGTGCAGTTGGGGATGAAAGCTTGACTTGAGATTGGAGACTGTACACGGGATCCATCTCTCCCGCACGAATCTTGTCGATGGCGAATTTGGTGTAGTATCGCGTCGTGACCGTCCCACCCAGCTTTTCCACCGTGTCAATGGCCTCTGCACTGGCGCGCGAGACGATGATGTTGATCGGTGTGCGCAGCTCCTCTTTCCCCCGCGCTAGGAGCTTGACGCCGCCATCTCTGACTTGGTTGACACAATGCGACCTGACCAGCTCCTTGAGGGTAATGGGATATCGGGGGTCAAGACGGCCCTTGTCGATCCACAGCTGAATGCGGTTGAGATTGATCTTCGACAGCTCTACCGAGAAACTGATGAGGTCTCGTTAGCACAAATCCAGCCTTGTTCAGCAGCCACGGCGGACGCGGACACGAACCGGTTCTCGAAGCCGCGTTTTCCATGCACCACCTCCTCGGGCGTCTGTCCTCCATTGAACCCCACCGGCACCTTTCCACGCTGCTTCTGGCCTTTGTGACCGCGTCCGGACGTCTTTCCCTTGCCGCTCGCAGGACCTCGACCGCGGCGGATGCGCTTGTTGTAGGCGCCCTTGTTGTCGGACAGGGAGCTGAGGATGGAGACGGAGCGCTGCTGGTGGAGAAAGGGGTACAGGAAGGGCGCGATGGGTTGGTATGAGTGCTGCGTCGATATTGAGACCGCCGCTCTGCGGAGCAAGTGCAATCTGGGCGGCATTGCGAGTGCGGCGGAGGTGGTGGTTGCGGTGGTGGTGGAAGAGGTCGACCGGCTTGCTCAAGTTCGCTCGGACTCTCACATCCGTCCGCCGCGGAGGGGAGGTGATGCTTGGCAGCTGTGCGGTAAGGTACATGTAGTGGAAGGATTGCGGTAGCGGCAGCCAACGTCGACCACACACCACACACCACACACCACACACCACGTTCGCCCAATGACTGCAGCAAACACTGCACACTGCAGTAGGGGACCACGAGGCCTCGCGCCTCATTTACCAGAGCGCCACAGACGCAGACTAACCCGTAAAATGCGGTATACCGGCCGCTGCTGTCCCTCCTCCATCCGCCTTGGTTGCGCACATGGCGGGAGCACGGCGAGCGTAGGTCGCCTCTGTCTTCTCTACACACACACACACCACCACACCCGGCGGCGGCGGCGACGATGATGCCATGCCACTCGTTACTCGGTCTCAGCAGCGCCTCGCCGTCTTTGGCGCCGTCATCCTGCTTGCCCTGCTGATAGCCGACGTCGCCATCCTCTGGAGCGAGTACAGTACCACCATTCTCTACGAACAATGGCTGCCTTCCGTAGCAGGCGCCCACGAGCAGCGCATCGGGAACAATGTCTGGCAGAAGACCACGGAGCCTACACCCTACTTCGAGGTCCGAGATAAGCACCCCATCAAGAATTTGATGCGGGAGGGCGACAAGAAGTTCGAGGAGTACATTGCGCACAGGAGCAAGAACTTCAAAGAGACGGTGCGGAGATACCGAGAAACATATGGCAGACACCCTCCGCCAGGCTTCAAACAGGTAGGTCGACTCACGTCGAGCTGGCCGGGAGATGTTGTCTTGTAGGGCTGGTATTGACTCGGCGCGATAGTGGTACAAGCTGGCACGGAAGCGCAAGGTATACAACATCGACGACTTTCAACAGATACACGACGACTTACGGCCGTTTTGGGCTTTACCGCCCCGCGAGATACGAAACCTAGCAGCTCATGCTTCGGATGACGATGGTCATGCTCTTTCCACCATCAGCATTCGCAATGGACAGGTCAATCAGAGGACTTGGGGATGGCGTTCGGAAACGTTTATTAGGTTGCTTGGGACAGTCGCCGAGTGGCTCCCGGATATGGACATACCGATGAACCGCATGGACCAGCCGCGAGTGATTGTGCCGTGGGAGGACATGCAACGATACCTGGAGATTGAGGAGAAGACAAGGTCGACGGGCGAAGCAGGCGTAAGGGATGGGTTTACGAAGGATTCGAATGCGCTGCATGTTCCGCGACCGCGGGATGGCGTTGCGGCGTGGATAGATCGCTGGAATCCATTCCAGTATGGCGTCGATGAACGTCGCGGGGACGCAGCTGACGATCCACCACCACCGGACTACGGCTGGTTTGGTTACCCGGGTGGTCAATATATGGATCTTGCGGCGAAAGCGTGTCCCCCCGAGTCGTATGCTCGGAAGCCATCCTCGACGAAGCTGTACAAGAAGACTGAAGCTTCGTACAAAGACCCACTCGGTGGCTTCATCACCAACTTCAACTTGTCCTCGGACCTGTGTACCGTCGGCCCTCAGATCCAGAACCTGCACGGTCTTTTGTACGCCAGTACGTCCCTGACCGCAACTCACAAGCTTGTCCCAGTGTTTGGCGAATGCAAGGTAAACGTCAACAACGACATCCTGTTCCCGGCCAACATGTACTGGAAGGATGATGAGCGGTACAATTACGACGACCATCAGGACTTGAGCTGGGATGACAAGAACGACATGATGATTTGGCGTGGCGTGACGAGCGGTGGCAACACTCACCAAGACGACGAATGGCGCTGGCGGAACATGCATCGGCACCGCCTGGTCCTGATGACCAACAGCACCGAGGTCGCCGAGAACAAGTCGTCCATCGTTGCTCTCACAGACCCCAAGACTGGCGAATATGGTCCCAAGGAGTTCAGAATCGGCCCCTTTGCCGAGAAGCACACGGACATCGGCTTCACGGGTCTGCTCGCGTGTATCCCGAACTGCGACTTTTACAACCCATTCCTCAGCTTGAAGAACTCCATGTCCTTTGCTGAGACCTTCCGATCGAAATATCTTATTGATGTCGATGGGCATTCGTTCTCCGGCCGCTGGCGCGCATTCCTGCAGTCGCGATCCCTGGGGCTCAAAGCCACCATTTTCCGCGAGTGGCACGACAGCCGACTGTTTGCATGGCGGCACTTTGTCCCGGTCGACAACCGATATGATGATCTGTACAGCCTCCTGGCGTACTTCATGGGCGTAGGCCCATCATCGAAGAACCGCGACGTCGCCGCGCAGAATCCGAACCACGGCGTCTCGGTCTGGCGACACGATTACGAGGCGTTGAAGCTCGCGCAGCAGGGGCGGGAATGGGCGGATAAGGTGCTCCGGCGGGAGGATATCGAACTCTATGTCTTTCGGCTGTTGTTGGAATACGGCAGGATCATCGATGATAACAGACATCGCATTGGAGTTGTCGGGGACGGTGGGGCGGAGATGGAGGCTTTCGATCGAGAGTATCCCGCTGTGGTGTAGGTAGGTTTACTTTTACCTTTATCATATAATGTTGATGATGATGATGATGATGAGCGGGGATTAGCGTTGTTGTGTTGTTGATAAATGGCCCTTTCTACCTTTCTGTTATGGAGAGGTGAATTCTGACGGGATGCCGTGAGATTTCTCTCTCCCTCCCTCCCTCTCTCCCCCGGCTTATGGAGTTCTGAATCTTTAAGAAGTCCTCTCTTTGGTAAGTAAGCGCTTTGGAACAAGGAGGAAGAAGGAAGAAGAGAAACGGCAAGGCAAGGCAAGGCAAGAGACATGTCCTGACTACCTCTTCTTTTTTTTTCTCTCTTTCTTTGCCTAGATGGATGGATAGATGTACGAAATTTTCCCACGCTGGAAATCCCCTGTGTCTCAAGCAAAAGGAAAGAGAGGAAAGAGGAAAGAAAACCCAAGCCGGCCATGTTTGTTGTCGTTGTGGATGGATATTGTCGTATCGTATCGCATCGGAAAAGCTGTTCATTTCGTTTCGTTTCGTTTCGTTTCGTCTCGTCTTTGGGCGGGCGGTCGGGCGGCCCCGGGGGGGACGGAGGGAGTGAAACAAACAGACATTTCTGTCTGTCTTGTCTTGTCTGTTCCGCGATGCATCGGTTAGAAGTTACCAAGGTAGGTAGGTAGTCGATGGCACGTCGGATCACACGCTATGTTATTATATATATTGTTACGCTGCGTGAGGATGCGTGTGAGTAAGAGAGAGAGAGAGAGAGAGAGAGAGAGAGAGAGAGAATACGAGAGAGGGGAGAGAGAATACGAGAGTAGGGGAGAGAGAATACGAGAGAGAGAGAATACGAGAGTAGGGGAGAGAGAGAGAGAGAGAGAGAGGGAGAGGGAGAGGGAGAGAGAGAGATCTCCTAAGAAATAGGGGAGAAGAAGAATAATAAGAAGTCAATAATAGATGAGTTGCTCAGAAATTCCGGCCAACTCCTCTCGCATCGCATCGCATCGCATCGTATCGTATCGTATCGTTTGGGGAAAGCAAGCAAGCAACCTTCAACAACAACGCTTTCCCTTTTCCTCTTCCGCTTCCAAGAAGAAATAATAAAAATCCCCCCAATCCAATGCGATACGATGCGATACGATACCTTACCTAATAACAAAGATCCTTTACGCGAACCCACGGCGATGAGTGAGTGAGTGCGGTCGGTCGTGTCACGACGACGACAATGAAAACGAAAACGAAGACGAGAAAATTCCACAGGCGAAGGAAAAGAGCGAGAAAATTCATTCGTCAATTCTTCATTCATTCTTACATCACATCACATCATATCAAGCATTGTGTGTGTGTGTGTGTGTGTGTGTGTGTGTGTGTGTGTGTGTGTGTGTATGTGTGCGTACGTACCTTGAAATACAAAGAACAGGGCAGACAAAGGAACCGAGCAAGTCCAGTATTCATTATTCCCACTTACACACACACACTTACTTACTTACACACACCCACTTGCTACCCACCAGCCGTGAAAAAAAAAAAAAAAAAAAGTCCAAATGTGGGAAGGCAAGAGGGGGATGCGTTTCGCAAAAAAAAAAAAAAAAAAAAACGAAAACGGAGGCATCTCAGTATCCCTTGGCATTGGTCCAAGAATCGGAACGTCGTGTGGTCCTCCTCCTCCTCCTCATGCTCTCATGCTCATATGGTCCGAGGGCGCAGTCTGTTTGTTTGTTGAACATTAACACTTTACATCCAAATCCGGCAAGACTGAGAGTGAGGTCCCGATACTACCGCGTCGATCGATCGATCGATCGAGCGAGCGAGCGAGCGAGACGAAGAAGAATGCGCAGAAAAAAAATTTAAAAAAAACATCGACGAAGAGTTATTATTAGTAGACTGGCCAACTCGGGCCAAGAAGAGAGGAGAGAGGAGAGAGAAGAGAGAGCCGAGAAGAGAGAAGAGAGGGCCGAGAAGAGAGAAGAGAGAAGAAGAGCCCTCTGGCGGCGGGTTACCGTACTCGTACTCGTACAGGAATCACCAACTCCTGGAAACCTCGTTTGTTCTGCGTACTTGTACTTCCTGGAGAGGAAGTGAGAAGTCTCTCTGTGTGTGTGGCCCAGACCAGAGGTGGATTCCGGTGTTGTTATTGTTGTGGTGGTGAAGGATGACATTCTATAATAAACGTCGGTTCGGAACGTCGTGGGAGGGGGGGGTTTCTAGAAGCCGTGGAGGACCTTGTGATAGTAGTAGTAGTAGTAGTAGCAGTCACCTGCGACTTCTTTTCCAAGTAGACCTACCTACCTTTCCTTGCCCAGAAATGCACAGCGCCTCGTTGACATTTCAGGATGATCGTGTGAGATGACGCTGCCTGGAGCAACTGACTGGGCCGGACGCAAGAGGGTAGACAAGAGAATCCGAGCTCTGGCCATAATAAGCTGAAACGTGGACACGAAGAGATTCTGCCTTCCAGCTCAGGATGGCTTCGTCAATCCCAAACCGGCGTTCCATCCTGTGCATGGCTGACAGCGGCTGCGGCGGAAGTTGGCCAAGTCTACCGTACAGACACGATGACTGCAGTATTCCATACTTTGAAAGAACTTCTTGCAAGAGATCCCGAGGTTCGAGAATGAAGAAAAGCCAGAAGTGGAGCGGTGGTTTGTCATGGTAGGTCCTCATCTGCGAGATCCTAGGCCGAACGAGTAAGAGGAAACTTCGTTGAGCTGGAGGAGTTTCCTTTGGAAGAGCCGTGGTGTGGGCAGCACTGAGACGGATCCGCGGTTGCCAGTGCAGCGCAGAGCGATGGAGATTGCAGTCGGTACCCCAAAGAGGACGGACGAGTGGTAAGCAGTGTCACTCGCCCACTGTGAGTCTGTGACACCACTCGGATCAGCATGGAAGTGTGGAAGGGTAAGGATCGCGAGGCGGAGGCGAGGTGGAACATAGCGCGGCGCGGTGGAAAAGAAGCACTTTGACTCCGCCGCACACCGTAGAGAAAGAAGCCCGGATAGACCGGTCCCCGAAACATAGCAGTAGTAGCTGCATGATTATTGTTCGACATCGACGACGCGTCGTCCGACTTTCATCAAGGCGACTCCCGAACGCTACACACTACGCTTCGCCCACGAGATTGAGTTTGCGCCAATCATCCCGGCTGGGGTGCGGTGAGTTTGCTCGAAGCACGGGAGTCGTCCGGAAAGAGGTAAAGAGGTGATTTTTCAGCTTTTTGTTCATCACACACATCCAAGGACATCCCACAGAGTTTCAGACTAAACGAAGTAGTAATAATGACTAGGTGCAGCAGCGGGAAGCAGGATCCGATCGACAAGGCTCGCAGCAGGTGACAAGCAAGAGCGCGGCGGCGGCGGACGAGGGTGGCAGATAGATCATCGAGACTTGCGCGTTGTGGTGGCAAAGCACAAGGCATGCGCTCGCTCCGCAACAAGAGGAGGTGCACGATGATATGAGAACAGCAGAGACTTCCGTAGCACCAGCCAAGCCAGGCCAGGCCACAGGCGACCCCCAGTGTGCAGGTGCAGGTGCAGGTGGTGCTGGCGCGGGTGCGGTGCGGTTAGCCTATCCTGGGTGTCGTGCAGATGCCACCAATGGAGTATCCGCCACATCACACTGGAAGAGTGCTTTTCATCATCGGGTTTCTTTTTGATGACCTGTCGTGTCGTGCAAGGAGGGGAGGCGGCGGTGTTGATCGGCTGCAGAAGGATTTACTGCGACGCCTATCGCCAGATGTCCTCGAAAACTAGCGTGCATGTGCGACAGCAGGAATCAGACCTGCCTGACCTTGCAGCGCGCCGCGGGCGCAGAAGGAGGAGGATTCGTAAAGTATCATGATGAAAGGCTGCTATCACATGCGGAGTTGATGCCGAGGAGGATGCCACGGCGAGCGAGGTAATTTGCGCTGCTATAAGCGGGGGCGGTCGGAGTAGACGACCATCGTGGCAGTCAGACACCCGCGGCCGCAGAAACAATCTTGATGGAGTCACGGATGATGCATGGCTCTTTTGGAGCGAAGGATGAGATGGTGACGGTAGCGGAGAAGATGACAGGCTGCGAAGAGAGTTCTGGAGCGCTTTCGACACTCCGGCTCACACCCACAGTGCACGCTTGCCAATCACGCCGGCAGCTGAGATGCATGAGAGCGACGTCTGGTGCCAACACGACCGTACGGCTGCTCGGCCTCTTCCTTGTTACACGCGGTTCTACCAGTGCTGCATCACAATGCCGGGCAGAGCTGCGCCACATGAACCACGGCGTTAATATGCAGCAGGGCGGAGTCGGAGTAGGTGCAAGCAGCCGCGACCTGATCATTATTGCTCGGTCCTTTCATCATCATCATCACTGATGGGGCATGGCGGACAGCGACTCATATCTCGGCGGTCGGATGCCAGGCCAGCACGCAGGAGTTGGTCGTACAGTAGCAGCAGGCAACAACAAGTACACGCCCTACTACTACTCAGCACTCACCATCGGTGCAGTGCTCGGGGCTGCGGATCGCGGGACACCAACCTTGCTCAGGCAGGCCGATCATGATTATCACTCGCTCGACGTCGGAGCATGTACTGTACGCTGCACAAAGGTATCATCGCGGTATCGACCAGTGGTGTCGTAACCGTCGTGGCTGACGACGAGATTTGCAGCCGTTCTCCACTCCACTAAAGAACGCGCTCCACTGCCCATCGACGGCGCACACCGGGCACCAAGAAAGGGCGATGAGTCGGGGTGTAATAATAACAACAGCAGCAGGTGCAGCTCGAGTACTGTAGTAGCTTTTTTTCGTCGGCCCGCAAAAAGTTGTTGGAGTGTGACATCGATTAGCCGGACGGCATCACGTCCTGTAACGGGTGGAAAAGGTCCAAGGCGGAAGTGTGCCCGTCCTGTTGTCTCACACGAACACGCACGATACGTATCGGCGCGCTGCTATTGCGGGCATCACATATTGCATGGCGCTGGGAGTTGGAGACGTGATACATCATCCATCGTGTCCACTCACCCGTCCTGCTTCCATCCATCGTATCGTTGTCAGCGTCGTACCGCGCCTGTGATTCGTCGGCAGAGGGCGTTTGCCTTTTCTCGTCGCCTGCGCTGCGACCGGGACTGGGTTTAACTCGTGCACCAAAATCGTGCACCGAAATCATGCACCAGAACTTGGCAGTCTGTCGCCGCTGCTGCTGGCTGCAGGCATGCACTATCAATCAAGTCAGGTCAAGTCAAGTCCATCAAGAACAACAATGCGCCAGCCATCGGCACTTGCTCCTTCCACGCACCGCACTGCGCCGCACGCGCTGGCTGACACGACTTTCTGCCTCGGGCATCGTCCAGCAGAAAGTTCCGCGCGCCATCACATCGCATCGCATCGTCGACGTCTCCACTCCATTATTCTATCCTGAACCTTTCTCCCCGTCACACCGAGACGGCATGTCGCGAAGGATTCGCCCTGGACCGCATACAACGATCGCTAAATTAGTGTCCTACCACGGCGCTTTCCTGGATGTGCACCGCTCGCTGTGCCAAGCCCGTCAGACTCTCAGCGGTCTGGCTGTCAATCTTGGGCCCGAGCAAGCTGCGCATGCAGGAGGCAGCCCTTTCCAGGTGAAAATCCAATTCACTCGGCCATGAGCCCTTGCCTGGAAGTGGCAAGTGCTGCCCGCGATATCAGAGTTCTGGATCCGCTGGGCCTTCCACGGCGCGCGAGTTGTGAGACTCCAGTATGTGCATGCCTTGTCCTGGATCATTTGAGCCGGACCTACTTTCTCCATATGTCATACGGCTCGCGTGTGACAGGGTTCCTCTTTTTTTCCTTTGCCTGTGCCTCTTTCACGCGATCATCAATCCTTCCGATACAATTTGCGTGTGTTGCTGATCAGTGGTGCCGTGATGCATACTCCCCATGAAAGCGTGCGCCCATAAGCAGGGTTTACTTTGGTCTTGGCCCCATCCGCTGCGAGCCTGAGACACGCGCCACTACCCATCCACGCGTGTCGGACGGCCCAGGCGTAGAAGGCTAACGGCTGGGGTATCTACAGCGGAGCACAGGCATTATTATTTTGTTGCAGCGGATGAGCAGGAGAGCGAAGGAGCAGACGGACGCGAGCAGCGTGTCGATGATGGGATCTTGTCGTGATTATTGTCGTACCCCCACCATCCACTTTTGACGTTGGTCCGCAAATGCGGTTGAGAGCGGCGGGTGAATGACCACGATGCCGTCGCTTACTTGTTGAGGATGAAACGAGGGCCGACAAGACTGATGATGTGGTGTTCGGCAGTCGAGAGAAGCATTGCGTCGGAAGTGTGTCAACATCACGCTGCCACAACTCCGGGCGGAGAAGGCGGGCGCAGGATGGAGGGGGACCACAACTTTTCTCGGCGACACCATGTCTCAAGCGAGCTTTAGTTCTATGACCGCCAAGAGATGCCGGGCCTGGCATTCCAATTCACACATCGCTCATCTGGTGATGTACCCGACACGCAGAAAGGGCAAAACGGCAGTATCTGCGGCGGTCCCAGCGCAGGCCAGCGGTCATCCGAGCAGCTCGCCAACCGTAAGCGGCCGCACGTTGCGGTGATTCATTTGTTGGCCGTCGTACTAGATCCCGAGCCAGATGCGCAGGCCAAGCCGTCGGAGCGGGACCTACCGCCTTCGTGTGTTCGTGTGCCGCTGCTTTTCGCGTCTCGTTCGAGACAAGCCGCAAAGCCGCAAAGCCGCGTGCACGCGGAAATCTGGCAACAAGAGTCTCACGCCGCCCGCTGGAGGACCCATGGCCGCGGGCGTTCCTCCACCGTAGTCGTGTACACTACACCTGTACCTCGACTAGAAAGTCTATCGTAGGCCACCCGCATTTTCCGCGCCTAACTTCCGAGGTCGCGGAGCCACTAACCGCTGGGACGAAGTCATGGCGGGCTGCTATTACTCTACGGGGGTTCTAGCTGCTGAGAGTACGAGGCCTCTGCTCCCCGGTGGCGCTCTTCTCACACGGTCTTTTCTCATTTTCTGCCTCGCTCGGTCGTCTCCACCAGCGCTAGTAGCCGGGCGACTCCTGACAGGAAGCTGGTGGTCCGGCCAACATGTCGCCCTGGTACCGTATTGCTATTGCCGATGGATGGGATGGTGATGAGTACGCGCGCCGGGAGAGGGGCTCTTTCTTTTTTTGCGTTTGGCATGAATCTTTTGCGTTTGACCAGCTGAGGCCTTATAAGCGAGCGGGCATTCTCGCCGGGCGCTCCACCGTAATGACACAGCCAATTGCAGGGCGGGCCGGCTCACAACGCCGGGACAGGCTCACAGGGTGTTGGATGTGAAGACGCATCTCTCGTGGTGCGCCTGTCGCTGCTGTTGGGCACGGAATGCAATTGTTGGCTGCCTTGGTCTGGCACAGGCACGGACAACGGCAGCTTCTCGACAGACCAGGAGTCGCGGCTGCAGCAAATCATCAAACGCAGCGGCGGCTCCCCCGATGGGCAGTGGCACGGGGACACGGACAGCAAGATTTGACCCAAATCGACCAGCTTGTCAACTTGTGAGGAGGAGGCGGCAGCAGCAGCAGACAGAGTTTGGGCGCGGCCGGGCTTTCTGGCAGCAGGTAGAGAGACACACACACATGGTCAACCCTCACGCAGCAAATAGTGACAACTCGTATGATGCAGTCAGCCACGACGGTCCATCCATTCATTCCACCCGTGCCCCATCCCAGAACAAACAAGCTCACAGACGTCCACGGTCGGGTGCCGGCTGCGGGCGTAGAAGTCATGGGACGATCCGGCCAGGCACCAGGCCAGGCTTTCGCCGTGTGGTCTCGGTGGTGTCTTGTCTCGCCGTTCGTCTCGTCTCGTCTCGTCTCCTTCTTCGTCACGCCTTGGTCCCCGCCGTGCCGCTGCACTGCGCTGCGCTGCGCTGCGCTGCGTCGCTGCTGCTCGTTTGTCCGGCCGTGATAGCCTGCTAGCCTGCCCCCCGTCGCCTCTTACCACTTACATCAGTCTTGCCGCTGCTGCAATCTATTGGGATCAGCCTCCTGGGCGGCGGGCACGCGGCTGCCGAACGCGGTCACTGATTCACCGCGACATGCAAAGCTACTTGGCGTCGCCGTCGCCGTCGCCACACATCCACATGATGAAGACCTGCGGCTCGGAAGCTTGAGCCTTGCACTGCACTGCACTGCACTGCACTATCGCTGCTGCCACTGGTCGCTGCAGCGCTGCTGCTGGTGCTGGCCGCGGGTCCAGGTTTATCACCGTCGGAGGCGCACGATGCGATGCGATGGCCCTGCACGACGAATCGTGGCCTGCTGTTATTCCCAGCACCGCGACGCAACGCAACGCAACGCAACAACCGCGCGCGGTCGTTGGCGCAGACCCGGCCTCGGGCACGTCTTGTCTCGTCTCGTCTCGTCTCGCCTCGTTTCGATTTCGGGCCAGGGCAGATTGGCTCAACCTCACATGACCGCAGGAGCAATCAATCATCGTCGGCCTCCGCAGTTGCAGCAGCAGCTGCGACTAGCACTCCGCCTGTCCTGTCCCGTCCTGTCCTGACCTGTCCTGTCCTGTCTTGTCCTGTCCTGTCCTGTGCGGGTTTCCGGGCTGACGCAGACACGCTCACTGGCGCAGACCCAGTTTGGCAGCTGCGCATGGTGCATCCATTGCCCGTCTGGTGCGGGAGGTGGTCATGGTCTGTCTGAGTACATCCCTTCATCCTTCACGCGATACGACGGGTCGTTCTGGCTCGCGTCTGAGGCTAGTCTGCTGCTAGCCAACAACGTTACTCCTGCGGCGGGCGGGCGTGCGTGCGTGCGTGGGTACATCCATAATATTATTACCTTGACGCGCTGGGAGAGCGTGTGTACCTCGCGGTGGCGGGCTCGCGCTGGCCCCCTGTACTGGGTGTGGGTGTGGGTGTGGGTGCGGGTGCTCGGTGCTTGGTGCTTGGTGCTGCTGGTGCTGAGAGATGCTGGGCAGCGGGACGTTCCCGCCACCTTCCCTTCCTTGCCGTACCCGCCGAGCCAGCCCACTTGCCCACATCACATAGTGGTGGTGACTACCTTACGACGGGTACCGCTGCCGCTGCCGCTACCGCTACCGCTACCGCTGCTGTTGCTGGTGCTTGGATCGCTGAAGCGTGTACCTTCCACTTCCCTTTCTCATCAAAGTAAACCCCCCCCCCCCCCCTCCAAAACGCTGCGCTGCGCCAGCCCAGCATGCTTCCATCGTGCTCCGACGCAATGATCGCATGGCTATTTGCTCCATACACTACTAACCTAGACCTTGACCACTGACGCTAGCATCATGCACCGGCGCGAAGGGCCTCTCATCAGACCGTCGACTGCCTCTCCTCACACGCTGCCCACCACTAATACCACCACTGCAGCTCGACCACCACCACCACCACCACCACCATCACCATCTACCATCCTGCCGCCTGTCCTGTCTCCATCCATCCATCCATCCATCCACCCATCCACCTCAACTGCTGCTGTCGGATCATCCTCCTCCTCATCATCATCACCACCACCACCACCAATCCGCATGCGTCCATCCGGCACACACATGCCTCTGCACCTCACTGCCACCGCCCTTGCGTGAGCAGCAATCACTGTCAACAACACGCCTGCCTTGAACATCCACACGGCACCTGCACCTGCACCTGCGCCTGCACCTGCCCTCTCAGCGATTACCATTACCATTACCATTCCGCCAGCACCGCTCCACAGCCAGCTACTAGCTCATCTGCCATTGCTCCCAACCGCTGTGTCCGGCTGGCGCTGAAGACAGGCCCGACCTCACTTCTCGCACCATTCCCACACCCATCCCTCTTCACCTTTCTTCTCACCTTGCTCCTGCTTGAGCCACAACACCCCTCCCTGACCACATGACTTCTGGGGCACTTGCTTGTGCCCTCATCGACATCTCTCCCCCATGACAAGCACACAACGACCGCCTCACATGTATCCCGGCTCAGCAATCCGATTTCGAGACCCCTTCGTCGTCTCCAAAGACCTCACGCCGCCGAAGCTCACCTCTGCCAGCCACGATCCTGCCCGCACATACTGGTATTCCAACTCTCGCTGCAAGGACGTGAACCGAGCGCTCACGCCTCCGCCTGAGATGAGCGGTGTTCAGCAGCAGCAGCAGCAGCAGCAGCCGCAGCCGAGCAGATACGCAAACGACCATGGCTACCGACACGCGGAGCACATTCCTGCTCAGCAATCATACGGAGCTCATGGAGCTTCATACCAACCCCAAGATGTCATCACCAACCACATTTCCAGCCGCCAGGTCACCACCACTCAGTCCAATGGCCGGGCATCACCCGTACGGCAGGTGCTAGCAGAGACAAGCGGTGACGCACTGGCACATGGGAGACCGTCCCAGGCAAACGCAATTGCGGCCAACTTCCAGGTACCGAGGTCAGTGAACGACAGTGGTGGGAGCCTGGCGGAGCTCGCAGCTCAGGTGAGTAGCCTTGCTTGGCATACATCGTAGGTTCTCGATTGACCAGAACGCAGATCACCTGTCTTTTTTGGTTCGAATCTTCAGATCTCCTGCAGCAGGTGGAAGACGCCACGATCCCTCTCCAGCCTCTCAAGCAGCTCGTAGCAGACGCCAAGCCGACCACCGGTTTCCGCAAATGGGTGACGACTATTCTCTCAACGACCATGGTTGCACAGAACGTGGTGGTCCTGGCTTTGCTATTCATCTACAGACTGAAAAAGCTGAATCCGACGGTAAAAGGCAAGCCTGGGAGCGAGTATCGGTTGCTCACGGTGGCTTTGATGTTGGGCAACAAGTTCCTGGACGACAATACATACACGAACAAGACGTGGGCTGAAGTGTCGGGAATCAACGTTGCGGAGGTACACATCATGGAGGTGGAGTTTTTGAGCAACATGAAGTATTGCTTGTTCACTTGCGAGCAGGACTGGGCGAGGTGGCAGTCACTGCTGGGCAAATTCGCGGCTTTCTTCGAGAAGGCTTCCAGGCCACAGCCGCCCGCACCCATCCTACCACCAGCATCGTCCCTCCACCTGCCGATGGCCCTCCCTTCACCACCCGCCTCTAACCAGGCCTCGCCTCCGTACTCTGGAGAGTTCCCACCACACGCAGCAGCATACAGCAATGCTAGCCAGCTCGGCCCTACTCCTGCACCATCTCCACTCGGCAATCTGTACGACGCTGCGAATGGCGTCCATGCAGGCTCGAGGAAGCGAAGTCGTGATGAGCATCATACCACAGAGCCCCCGCCTAAGAGACTTGCGAGTGCTTATCAGAATTATACGTCACCGCAGCGCTACTCAACCATGCCTGCGCAGGCAGGCCCAGGCCAGCCAGTACCACGCCTGACTCTACCTAGCCTGTCAATCCCGACATCTCAGGCATCATCTGCTGCATACCCTCCAACGGGAAGCCAAGGCCAACAGCTGCCTCCCCTACAACTTCCCGCACGGTCAGTGGGCATGGCCTACCATTCGAGCAGCTCGCAGCCACCGATTCCTCATACGACCGCATCGGCGAATGCTTCGATGCAACCTCAATCTCAGCCACAGTCGCAGTACGCCTCCCGGCACCCCAGCCCGTACGGAGGGTCTGGGCAAGTGTCTCCATCCAGTGCCCTTCCACAATCAGCAACTGTGCTCCATCCGACGGACCAAGTGTCACCGACATACTTCTTGCAGCAGCGAACTTCGCCGTACCGCCCGGTTCACAATGTGTCGACGTTGCTCTACCCACCACCCTCATCTGCGACGTCCAGCCGACCACCAAACGTCGAATTGAACCAGATGCAGTATCAACCACTTGGCAAACCTGTTCAACACACCGGTCGACTTCCCTACGTCCGACAGAATGTTTGGCTGGACGGGAACCAACCCCAGGAGATGACACCGATCCACCAGTGGCCTGGTTTTCCGAGCGGTCCGCCACCATCGCAACATTTGCACCCGGTGCTCCCGCAGCAGTGACATCTCTGATTGACCTGCTTCCCGCTTCACAGCCCCCGCCGACCGTTCCAGAAGCCCCGAAAAGGCTTTTTTAGTTTTTTTGTAAACAAGACATGACCCTCTGAGAAATTCATCCGCGAGCGTTGTAGCGACCGAGCATTCAGGGGCGTTTTTCGAACCGGGCTTCCAACAGCTGAAGCCGTCTGGTTAGCATTGACATGGCATTTTGATTGTACGGCGTTGAAAGCGAGCCGAGGAGCAAGGCTACGCAGGCAAGACAGGCATTTGGTATTTCTTCACGGGAACAGTCCGTGCTCCATTGAGGAGAAAAGAGGCTGCAAACAGTGGCAGCCCGGATAGCGCGCACTCAGCTGGCAGAAGAGCCGGTATGAGGTAGAGACAGATAATGCGTGTATACTGGATTGCTTGGCAGTCTTACTCTTACTGCCGTCATCTAACTCTTCGTTCCCGCTTTCCTACCGGTGATTATGTAAGAAAGCATGGCAATCCAGACGACACGGACGCGAGAGGACGACCGGCTTTGATTACGCCGGCCTGCTGCGATGAGACATGAGGTCAAGCATGGAGTTTGAACAGGTAGGAGAAGCGTTGTGGTGAAGGAGTGATCTTCCCGCACATGGCCTGCTATTCCTAATGCGGGAGGACGTTTATAGTAGCGTCCGACATGTCTTGGCGGACTCAATGCGTGAGTCCGCCTTCCACTGACGAGTGATGTATATATATATTAATAATCGTCTGCCTCGTAGTATTCCGCCGGAGTCTGGAGAGATTGTCGCCGTCGATCCTCCTCGCATGCAGTTAGGGCAGAGGGCGAGATGACACACCTGCGCCGGCTCTCGGAAGCGGCGCCCGACGGTTCTTGGTGTTTCAAAGCATCAAATATAATATGACCAGCCAGGCGCGTGCGCGATTTGCTATAGCGCATTCCTCTCTTGAAGATCGTGGGAGGTCACGCCTGTGTCGCCTTGCCTCACAACCGATGAAGTACCTTACTGTGTTACCTACCTACATGTACACTCGTCGTCGGTATCGATTCGCGCCTGCCGTCTTCGAGATGGCGTTTCCATGACAGCAGCCGTTCATCCAGCAACGCACTACACCCACTACTACATGTTAATTTCGAATTCCCCCAACGGCCCCCTTGTCATCTCGTTAGACCTTCGCTTCGGCCACTGTAAGCTTCCGCCCACCAACCAGTCCGCGCCCTTCTACCCTCCCTCTCCGCATTTCTCTTCTCCGCGCGCGCCCACCACCTCCTCCTCCGACCTCACGGGTCCGCTCCTCAGCCCTTGCAGCCCGGCGCTCGAGGCGGCCGTTCCTTTTTCCATCCACCTCAAGGCAAGTGCTTGCTCCTCAATGGCTCCCAGATGTGAATGCGCGACGCATCCCACACTCGACACGCGCAGGACTCGTCGGGCCATCGCAAACTGAATCTGCCTTGTGCGAAGGGAGCCTCTCTAACAGGTGCTATAGGCGCTGCGCTGCGGGACCGCTTGAAACCCCAAGATCCACACCTCTCGAGGCAGGCAGCGTCTTCATCATACAGCCACAGCCGCCTGTGTGACCTTTGACCGTCACACGTCCATTCACTGCGCTCTTGACCCGACTTGGAACGACTCGAGTCGCGACAACACCCTTCGATTCTTTACGCTCCCTTGCAACAAGACGGCGATCGGGAGCTACCCGGCCGTGCTGTATCTTATTATTTCGCTCTTCCCCGGGAAGACTTCGACCATGCATTTCTCGCGACTTGCCTTCCTGGCGCTCCCCGTAGCGACCCTCGCTGTCACTCTCGCGGATTTCACGCCGCGCGTGTCGAATCTGCCCCAGGATTGCAACACGGTCTATACCGATGCTATTGACGGCTGCTCTCCCTCCGACTTCAGCGGGTCTTCGTCGTGCAGCAAAGGCTGTGTGAAGGCACTAGCTGCCCTAGCTGCAAAGGTCCAAACGGCGTGTGGAGGCCAGGGCATTACGGGAGGAAACATCATAGTCGCGTTTCTGGGTGGAGATGGCCCGCAGTCACTTTGCAGCAATGCGCAACAGGTCCTGGGCGGTGGTAGCAGCTCCAGTGCAGCCCAAACCGAAGCCTCGACAACCGCAGCTCAAAGTAGCAGCTCATCTGCACCAGCTGATTCCTCGACCGCCTCGACGTCCTCACCCGCCACGACGAGCTCTCCGTCTTCCACTGCTTCTTCGACCGCCGCAGCGACCACCACGAGCTCTTCAGCTTCCACTGCCTCTTCGACCGCCGCAGCGACGACCACGAGGAGCACCGCTTCCACTAGCACTTCCACTGGCACTTCCACTTTGCCCGCGAGCACAAGCACGAGTAGTGGCATTCTCGTCGACACCACGACACGCGGATCCACGACCGCTAGCGAAACATCGTCTTCGCACGGAAGCTCTCAGACCGATCTGCATGACAACAGCGGGGGTGGAAGCCCTTTTGATACTCAAGGAAACTTGAGCTCAGGGGCTTCTGCGGCGTATGGCTCAATTGCGACAGCTGCGATTACTGCAATACTGGCTCTCGTAGTCACCCTGCGGTAGTAGAGATGAGGATTCGGACTGCAGGTCTCATGTGCACGTCGACTGCAGCGGTGTACATTGCTGGAAGGCATTTTCTCATTTGGCGGAGATACCCTTGGACGTTGTTCTCTTTCCGCGTTGTACCAGCGAGTGGCGTTCTGGGCGGTATTGTATTGATTTGCGAGGGTGAGAACAGTCTCACGGAATTGTCTGTCGATGTCGAATTGATGAGCGAGCGAGCGATTAAGCGGCCTGACTTGTTCATAGCGTCTCGAGCTGGGATGCCCTAGGTAATCAGTGTGCGGCTCTCTCCTCTCATGGTGGAGCTTCACGTGTACAGTCAGTCTGTCAAAACGATGATGAGAATTGAAAGAATCAGCCTCAGAAGCACATGCGAGTCTTGCTGTCATACCTACTACATACGAGATATTTCTTTTTGATTTGAGTGCTTATCTCGCGCTTAGGAATTTGATTCGAGGACGGAACGACACGATGTGAGACGGTGGTGAATAACACGTTGAACGGCACGTTGAACGCCACCGATGCAACACAGTAAGACATCGCCGCGCAGGCAAGAAGAACAGTACATGTAATAAGAATTGTTGTTCCGTGAGTCCCCGTTCTATCCCACAACCTTGAGAACTTAAGCATCGTCAGCGTTCGGAAGAGTGGGATGTCAGATCATCGGAGACTAGCGCATTTCTAATCCCGGTCGCGAGAAGCTCAAAAGTTTATCTCGGGCAGCTTGCTTCTACGACGCATCTCCCGCGCGAGCACACGAGTCTTTTTCGCTGTGCCTCTCTCTCCTTCCTCCCCACCACACCTCGCCGCAATGGCATCCAAGGCCGTCGCGAGGCCACTGGCTGCTGTCAGCACTTCGCTCGGTCTCAAGCACGCCGGGCAGCGCGGGTTCGCATCGGCGAGGACAGCTCCGAAATCTCCCTTTCAGCAGCCGCTGCGAGCTTCGAATCAGACGCCATTGAGCCACCAACAACTGCGCGCGGGTTTCCGGAGAGGCGTCGCGGACAAGCTGCCGGATCAGAAGCAGGTCAAGAGGGGCGCGCGGGGTTTCTTCCGATGGGCATGGCGGCTCACGTACCTGTCCGTGTTGGGCGGGCTTGGATACGCTGCGTATGGAATCTACGTCAATCGCAACCCGGCCGAGCAGCAGGAGCCTGATCCGACGAAGAAGACTCTGGTCGTACTCGGTAGGACTCGATGGGTGTCAATGGGACGGTCTCGAAGCAGAATACTGATGGGGCGTCATTAATTAGGAACCGGCTGGGGCTCCGTCTCCCTGCTGAAGTCTCTGGATACCGAAAACTACAATGTCGTCGTCATCTCGCCTCGCAACTACTTCCTCTTCACGCCTCTCCTGCCGTCGTGCACCACCGGGACGATCGAGCACCGCAGCATCATGGAGCCCATTCGAAACTTCTTGCGCCACAAGAAGGCGTCGGTCAAATACTACGAAGCCGAAGCGACCAAGATCGATTACGAGAAGAAGATTGTCTACATCAGCGATGACTCGGAGATCAAGGGCTCGATTTCGCAAAGCGAGATCCCCTTCGATCTGCTCGTGGTCGGCGTGGGCGCGGAAAATGCCACCTTCGGGATCCCCGGTGTGCGCGAGCACGGCTGCTTCTTGAAGGAGGTGGGCGATGCGCAGAAGATTCGGAAGCGCATCATGGATTGCTGCGAGACGGCTACATTCAAGGACCAATCGCTCGAGGAGGTCAAGCGACTGCTGCACATGGTTGTCGTGGGTGGTGGCCCGACTGGGGTCGAATTCGCCGGTGAACTGCAAGATTTCTTCGAGGAGGACCTGCGCAAGTGGATGCCCGAGATCCAGGACAACTTCCACGTCACGCTGGTCGAAGCTCTCCCGTCGGTGCTGCCCATGTTCTCCAAGAGCCTGATTGACTACACCGAGAAGACTTTCAAGGAGGAGACGATTGAGATTCGAACCAAGACCATGGTCAAGAACGTCACGGATAAGTACATCGAAGCGGAATACACGGATGCGAATGGCCAGAAGCAAATTGAGAAGATCCCCTACGGTCTCCTCGTCTGGGCTACTGGCAACGCCGTGCGACCTCTCGTGAAGGATCTCATGAACCAAATACCGGCCCAGAAGGACTCGCGCCGTGGTCTTGCCGTCAATGAGTACCTGGTCGTCAAAGGCACGGAGAACGTCTGGGCTGTGGGTGACTGCGCTGTCGCGAATTACGCCCCAACAGCCCAGGTCGCAAGTCAGGAAGGTGTCTTCCTCGCTCGCCTCTTCAACCAGATGGCCAAGACCGAGGAGATCGAGACCGAGCTCTCCCAGCTGTCCGAAGAACAGGCCACGTCGCCCAACAAGGAGGCGAGGGATAAGGTCTTTGTGGAGATCAAGGACCTGCAGAAGCGGTTGCGCCGCGTCAAGCAGATGGGTCCGTTTGAGTACTCTCACCAGGGCTCCCTGGCTTATATCGGCAGCGAGAAGGCGGTCGCGGATATCTCGTGGGTGACTGGCAACCTGGCCAGCGGTGGACAGCTGACGTACCTCTTCTGGCGGTCGGCTTATCTGAGCATGTGCTTTAGCAGTAAGTGCTTTCATTGCCTCGGGATCGTCTTTTTCGGGGATGTGTCGCGATGATGAGACTGACTTGTTCCACAGCACGCAACCGTGTCCTGGTCATCATGGACTGGTTGAAATCGTACATCTTCGGCCGTGACGTCTCACGGGAATAGAGAGAGAGAAAGAAGGATCTGTATGTTTTTGAAGTGGTCGTGTCTCCACGAGTATGGAAGAAGCAAGCGTTGTGCCCGCACTGGCGCTGCTTCTTGTCCGAACTGCGATGATGAAGAAAACAAAAACGGGACCAAAACTCGCACTTTACTTGGAGAAATGTTTTTCTTCCTGCCCCTTTTTTCCCCGACACGCATAGAGGGATGGAGAGGAAGAGAGAAAAAAAATGAGATTCTCCGGGAGCGAGAGCGACAGCGTTTTGGGATCTCTGTCCTGTGTGTTGAGTAGCATCTGATATATGGAAAGTACCGGGAATGAAGGGGCGCGCGCGAGAGTAGCGAGAGAGCGAGAAAGCGATAGATTTTGTTATTTTTGTTGTTGTTCGTTGTTGTTGTTGTTCGTTGTTGTTGTTGTTCGTTGTTGTTGTTGTTCGTTGTTGTTGTGTGAAATAGCGGGTTGTATATTTGCTTCATATATTTCTTTCTTCTTCTTCTTCTTCTTCTTCAGATGAGAGAGTGATTTGAAATATGACAATGGTCTTGTCTTGTCTGTCAAAAAGAATTTTTCACAAAAATATTTTCTTTTGCCTTGTTAAGAATTCAAGATGAGATTGTTTGAGTGAGGTATGTGGTATGGTAGGTTTTTGATGATTGTTCTTGTCTCCTTGTATGATGTCTATCTATATCTATCCATGAATGATATAATAATAATATAGCAGCATTCGTGGTTCCGTTTTTTTTTTTTCTTCTTTTCGATTTTGTGCCTGGACTGGACTGGACTGGACTGGAGTGGACTGATACTGACACTAATAACGGGCGCAGAGATCATACATCTTCACACACATATACATACACACACAGGTGCTTTTAGGGGTCGTTCGCTTTCCACTGCCATGCCATGCCATGCGATGCGATGCGATGCCATGCCATGCCATGCTATGCCTCTAGAAGTAATACCTTCCTCCCTCCCTACCGCGCACACACCGTGGATGGACCCTTTCTAGCCTCCAGCTACACTTCTTAGTAGGTAGCCTTGCCTTTGCCTTGCCTTGCCTTGCCTTGCATTGCCCTTTCTTCGACGCGCAGCCATACATACATACATCCATCCATCCATCCATTCGATCATCCATCCATTCGATCACGACGAGCCCTTTTTTTTTTTTTATTCTCTAATATCCGCTCCCCTCTCGCGGTAGGTAGGGTAGGGTAGCTAGCCAGCCCGACATTTTTTTGATTAGGCTAGATGACGGTAAGGCGAGGTAAGGCAAATTTGTTCTTGTTGTTATCGTCGTCTTGACGCAAAAAAGTAATGTTATGGGCTTGAAAGGGCGAGAGAAAGGGAAATAGAAAAGGGGTGATGTAGATAAGTTGGATAGGGTAGGGAGAAGGAGAAGGAGAAGGAGAAGGAGAAGGAGAAGGAGAAGGAGAAGGGGAAGGAAAAGGAGAAGGACCGACTACTCGAACTACCTAATATGATACCTCAAGCTCAAGCTCAAGGGTCTTCTTTCATTTATTAGGTGGATTTTGGTACGTGAAGAAGAAGCAACGCAATCGCTCTTCGCTCGGAATTGGACAGAGAATTTCTTGCCGATGGTTCTGGACTTCGAATGGAAAGATGGAAAGCCGAACGAGTCGGAGGGAACGGTGATATGGAATCTACGTCTTCCCTTCCCTTACTCTCCTTAATTATTTCTCGCTCTTTCAATCCAATCCACTCCGATTCCTCCCTTCGGCGCCCTCGCCATTCCATCTTGCGGTATGAGTCATGACATGCCTCCCCTCGGGCGACCAGGCCAGACTAGAAAACGATCCCCTCCCACCCGAATAGGTACCTCGTCGTCCAATCCTTTTTCACAGCCCACCTCGACGACTGCCCATACTCTCCAGAATGCGTATCCTCCGCGTTCGTATGGGAGGGAAAGTGAAATCGGACTTCCTAGAACGATCGCAGTACATGTCTCCTATCTCTCAAGCGTCTGGGCGACGGACGATGAAGAGACTCTTACGATCGGGAGCATAGAGCCATGCGCATAGGTGCATGTCCATGTCGCCTTTGGGTAGGAGTGCCCAGGGTTCGTTTAGAGAGATCCATTGTCTCCTGTCGAGTCGGGAATCCAGGCCGGCAGAATTCATTATTCAATTTACCGTGGGCGCGCTCTCTCCAAGACCAACCAATCAACCAGGACACGTCGTAACCGGGACATTTTGCGAAATTCCAAGGACTTCTCGCCTTCTAGTGCCATCTTGTACTTGTCCCAAAGATTCGCGCTCGCATGCACACACATCCAGGGGATTCGTATCAGCTGTTTTGAAGACGCATGTGCATTGCGAACATATAGCCTTTTTCCTGCTTCTCGGTGTGCGTTTCCTGTTCGGGTGCAGTAGGATGGGCCATGGCGGATGGTTAGGACGGTGTATGTGAAACTTGACATTGGGGATGCTGGGGAGGGTGGAATTGTCAGAGGCGTTCTGGATAGCCCGTCGATCGGCTCGGCTCAGTGTTCAACCAGTATAGCAAAGCTCACGTACACTCAGCAGGAATTCTCTTCCAGGAATCTGACATGCTGCCCAAGCTGCTTGCATATACACATATCCTCCGTAGGCAGCACCTCGAGCTCCGTTGGGTCCGTCAGGTGCAGATGGAAGAGCGATTGATAGGGAGGTGTTCTTGTTCAGTCGTTCGAGGAGGTCTCCGAAAGGGCAATATTCGTCACCATCCCGTGGCGGTGGCATACTCAAGGCGTTTTCCGAGGAGGAGTCCGATCTGTGTATTTCTGCATCCCCAAAGATGCGGATGAAGAGCCAGTTCATCAAAGGCACATGGAAAATGATGCATTGGATTGTCTTTCACAAAAGAAACCTGGAAGTCAAGCAGGTGCATCTGGAGTCGTCTCATTCTTCTTCTCCTTTGCAACGAGCTTCTTGTGCTTCTTGCTGCCTGTGTGCATTTTCCATTGCTCCGGCGTAACGCATGTCACTTCACAAGCCGAGCAATGCTGCTTTGTCCACATCTGTGGAGTAGCAGCGAAATCTTCGCGCTTCGGTACCAGTAGTTCTGCGGCAACGGGGGAGAGCGAAGAAGGCGAGGGCATATTTTGCCCCTGTAAGAACTGTTCTGTCAACTCCAGAGCAGGACGCACCACGACGTCCGCGAAGTTGGACACATCGGACCCGTCCAGGAGGTAGAGACGATCCGTAGCACCGGCATCTGCAAGAGCATTGACGAGTTTGATGCGGATCCACTTGACCTGTCGCTTGGAATACTGGCGAGTGGCTATCTGTGTCTTCTCGACTCCTTCGGCCTTGAGTTTCGAGAGTCGCTTGACATCTGTGCAATCTTGTTGTCGCGCGAGTGCGTAGCTTTTGAATTCCTTATATCCGATGCTGACCCAGATGCCGCGAGTCTCGTCCACTGCTTCGCCTTCCTCAGCCTGACTTCGGGCATAATCGGTGAGCATGTCGACTTCCTCAAGGAGGCCATGCTGGAGCATCTTCTCGACACGCTGATCTAAGCGGTCCCTCAGCGCGTTGGTCTCAGCGTGGATCCAGAAAAGTAAGGTGGAGAATCGCATACTGAGGCCGTCGGGTATTCGAAAATCTTCAGCATCTCCATTGGCACTCTTACGAGCCCGCTGATCGGCGTAGATATCCGACGCTTTCCGACCAGTCTGAAGGTATATCTCCAAGCTTCTCTGAATCTTTCGCCGATCTTTCGGATGCCACCTCTCAGCCATAACCGGATCAACCCTCTTCAATTCCTCAAGCAGCATTGCCGTAGACTCATTCAGAATCGGCCACTTATCCGCCATGTTCTCCACGAATTCCTCTTCCGCTTCCTCCTTCTCCGCCAATCGATCCTTGAAAAGCAGACTCTGAGTGTAGTAATGCGTCCCTCCAACGAGTATCGGCAATTTCCCCCTCGATCGAATCTCCTCAATCACCTTCAGTGCGTTGCGAACAAAAGCCCCGACCACCCAAGTCTGTTCGTGTAGTCCTATACATCCCAGCAGATGGTGCGGTATGCCTTGTCTCTCCTCCGGCGTGATTTTATTCGTGATGACGGGGAGGCCGGCGTAGAGCTGCATCGCATCGCCGTTGATGATTTCGCCATTGTAGCGCTTCGCGATCTCCACTGCGAGCTGTCTGTGGTGGTCAGCATATTGAAACCCATCCGTAGCAGAGGACGTACTTGGGACTTGCCCGTTCCCGTCGCTCCGATGACGCAGATTAGAGGACGGGAAGGTCGAGATCGCGCCATTGTCGTCAAGGGTGTGAGGATGCGCTGGGTGCGCAGCATCACAGTTCTGAGTCCAGATGTTTTTGGAGTGTTGGAGAGACGTGGGGCAATGCAGCATGTGAAATTCCAACGCTAGAATCTCGGCACCAAATTCGCGGCGTGGATCTGCGGGACGTCATGACTTGGCTAAGATCACGACAATACAACTCCTCCGAACGGCCTGGTCCTGCTTCTCCTCACATTCCAACTCCAATCGCATACCACATCCCATCTCTTCCACCTCCGCTAAAAAAACAAAAATGGCCAACAATGGCACCTCATCATCCCCGCCTTCCATCCGCGTAAACAAGCTCTCCTACGCCTTCCCAGACGGATCCTCAGGCCTGCAAGACATCTCCCTCGATCTCCCGGGCGGCGCACGCTGTCTCCTCATCGGTGGTAAGAAGAACCCCCTCCCATCCAATCCTCAACGCTAAATCCTCAGAGCAAATGGCGCGGGCAAGACCACCCTCCTCCGCCTCCTCTCCGGCAAACGCATGGCACCCGCGGGCACGGTCGCCGTAGGCGACGTGGACCCCTTCGTCAAGGGCCTCGAAGGCGTCACCTACCTCGGCCTCGAATGGGTGCTCAACCCCATCGTGCGCAGCGACATCGCCGTCCCGGAACTGCTGAAATCCGTCGGCGGCGACCACTACCCGGCGCGGCGCGACGAGCTGGTGCGCATTCTGGACGTGGACCTTTCCTGGCACCTGCACGCCGTGTCGGACGGCGAGAGGCGGCGCGTGCAGCTGTGCATGGGCCTCCTGCGGCCCTGGAGCGTCTTGTTGCTGGATGAGATCACCGTGGATCTCGACCTGCTCTCGCGGCATAATTTCTTGCAGTTCCTCAAGCGGGAGACGGAAGGGAGGGATTGTACGATTGTCTATGCGACGCATATTCTGGATAATCTGGCCATGTGGCCGACGCATCTGGTGCATATGGCCTTGGGGAGGGTGAAGAAGTGGGGAGCGATGGGCGATTTTGAGGTGGCGAGGACGGACGGAGGGGTGGAAGGAAATAGTCGGTTGGGGGAGCTGGTGATGGGTTGGTTGAGGGAGGATCTGGAGGAGAGGGGGCCGAGGAATGGGCTGAAGTCGGAGGGGCAGACGTATCCTGATTTGGCGGGGAAGGGTGGCTATGGGCAGTTGAAGAAGACGTGAGGGGTTGAGGAAGAAGTGGGTGGTTGTTAAAGGGGAGGCGTGAAGGGTGAGGCTTGAAGAATTTCTCAGAGCTGCGCTCAACAGCAGTCTGGTCTGACCTTGCCATCATTAGCGACGGCGTTCAACATGAGCATCACGTCTAGAGCATATATATATACGAACGCATTTGATTGGTGCATACTAATTCAAATAATTTCTTGGCGTTCATGTGAAGCCATTGGAAAAGACTCGTTTCCAAAAGTGCAATCTCATTTGTGACATGTACATAAGAGCTCATAGAGGTCGTCGTCGCTTGATTTCCTAGGCTTGAAAGCCACCTAAAACGCCCGTTCTCACCGCCATGCCTAGGGTTCTGAACCGCAAATCGTGTCTCGTGCAAAGGAGTACTGAAGAAATCTTGAAGCCAATTGAGAGGTAGAGAACAATCACCATTTGCCGTAGCCGGAGCCGGAGCCACCATAGCCACCGTGGGGCTTGTTATGTGAGTGCTCCTTCCACTTGTCCTCGCCCTTGGAGCCCAGGAAGGCTCCGGCCAGAGCACCGATTATGCCGTGTCCGGCTTTGTGGCCGAGCAGACCGCCTCCGATTCCACCTGCCATGGCGCCCATGAAGCCGCGCTCGCCTTCTTGCGGGTTATTGGGGTCTGCCGGGTCGCGAGTATAGCCGTAAGGATTCGCTGGGTCGCCGCTGGGAGGTGCGCCCTGGCCCCACGGCTGGGTCTGCTGCTGCTGGCTGTACGGTCCCTGCTGGCCGTACTGTCCCTGCTGGTTGTAATCTTGGCCGTACTGAGGTGGGCCTTGGCCGTGTGTGAAGCCGCCGTGCTGCGGAGGGCCACCGTAGGAGCCGGTCTGGTTTTGTCCGCCGGCGTAATCGGGCGCGGGAGGAGCGCCGTATCCTTGCTGCGCGCCGTAGGGCTGTTGACCGTATCCTCCCTGGTTCTGGTATCCGCCATACCCGGCGCCTTGTTGTGGGTAGTTCTGGTCGTATCCGCCGCCGCCGCCGCCGTATTGCTGTTGCGGGTAGCCCTGGCCCTGGTGAGGGTAGCCCTGATTGTAGTTCTGGCCGTAGCCGCCTTGGTTGTAAGGGTCGGACATTACGATCGCGTGTCGGGTGAGAGGGATGATCGAGTTTTGCGGGTTCTGAAGTCGATGGTGATGTCGATGGTAGAGTTTGTGAGTGTGATGAATGGACGGGAGGGAGGCGAAGGTAAGGTATTTGTAGGGGAGAGAGGAGAGAGCGGAAGTGACCTAACTGTATTGCCCCTCCCAAGAGGCTGCTGACCTGGAGGTGGGGAGGCGCAGCTGCTGACTTTGTAGGGCAAAGCCTCGAAATGATATCATGCTTTGCACAGCTCTCAACTCGGTGGCCGAGACTGCGGCTAGTGATACTCTGTTTCTCGTTCTCCGCCAGCGCCGAGAGTTGGCATGTGAGAGGTGGGAAGAGTCGATGGAGGATGAGAGAAGGCAGCAATTCTCGTCGGGGGGTGCCGCGGGGGGGACTATACTTTCCGCGTAGTATCGATACCAGTAATACCATCGCGAAACCAACGGCGAATATCGGCTATATATATCTGGTGATGTAACTCGGATCACTCTCAACCTTGTTATATAGTAGTGTCCTATATGGTATATTCGATAGCCTCTTCATGAGGTAATTCTCTTGACTCTAACTTCAAGAACACCTCGGAGTCGAAGTTGTGAAGAGCGACGCATCTAGAGAAGTATTATTGGGCGAGGTACCATCATGGTTATCTACGTAATCAACGCTACCACGATATCGACATCCCCCCGCTACCCCCCCCCCCCTCTCGTGACGCCACTGTTCGGCTGCTACATGTACTGTGAAGTTGGGGCACTGCAGTCGCCTCCGCCACCAAGAGACAGCTGAAGGGATCGGAACAAGTTCATCGCTACATGATGGCGACGGTTTGTGCAGCTTGTTCATTACTGCTGTGCTTCCCGCGCGGCTCTTCCATGCTCCGGGCCGTCTTAGGATGGAAAGATTTATGATAGAAATACCCATCCCGCGCATGGTCCAGGACACGCTCAATCCATCCCCCAATTTGCAGCCCTGCGCTGCTCCAGCCGGGACTCGTACGCGATGCATTGCGTTTTCGCGTGGAATATACAAGCCCTGCAGCCAGAGGACATGGACATTGGCCCGCTCGCGACATCATTCCATCCCATTTGTGCTGACCTGAGCAACTCGAGACCGGCATCGCCCCGGCCTGTCGTTTCAGGCAGACGAGGGCCAAACACACCGTCTTCGGATCCGGACCTACGAGACCCGCCGCAGTCCGCTGTCGCACGTCGAGTCTCGGCGCACATACCACGCTTCATCCTTGTGCCAACTGCAACGAATTGCTTTCATCTTTCTGGGCCGCTGCACTTGGCTCCCTCTCGCCAGGCGCGCGCCCGTCTGGAGGGTAGGGATCCCGCCCACGGCAACCTCGATTGGGTTGTCTTGCCCTGTACCTCGACCGATTGTTTGAACATGTCCTCGTCCCTACATCCTTGGCGCGCCACTCGAGCCCTACCCTCTTCTCGAATGTCTTGTCGTGACACGCGACTGCTACACATCCGACGCTGAGCAGCGTCACATCCGTTTCCAATATACATGAGCTGCCGACCCGCCCCGGCGTTCTTTCTCCCGCACAGCCAGCACCTGAATTGATGTGAACGCTCCTGCTAATAAAGGTTTCAAGTCCAGCAATTGCGGGCCATCTCAACACATTCCCACCGTCATTACATGGCTCTCCAGAACGACTACGACCAGACATCAGACCCGGGCTCGAATATCGTCATCGTTGAGCCGGCCTCCAGTTCACAATTTGGGTCATCGCAGCCAACACCGACGCAAACCATCTCAAATGGCAATACGAGCTTCCAAACTTCTACTTCTTCGCCCGGGCAGCCCTCGAACTCTGCTTCCCCGTCGCCGACCGGGAATTCGGGAGGCAGGAATGACCAGAATCGCGGGTCTCAGAATGACTCTTCCGGATCTTCGGGTCTGCCTGGCCACGACAGGAGAGCTGTCATTGCTACAACCACCGTTTGTATGGATGACGTATCTCTCGTGCTGTCATGCTCAGAATCTAACGTCGATAGGCGGTACCTTGATCCTCATCTTGTTGGTATATGCCATTTGGAGGAAACGAAGGGGAGCGACGCTCTCGGAAATCTTGCTCTGTCGACCGCAGTCACAAGTCGTCACTCTTGGCTCTTATACCGACGATTCGCGGCTTACGGCTCTTCCAATTTACCGACACAACCGATTTTCCATTCGATCTTCGCGGCATCTTTCGCGAGCGAATGTCTCCAAACCACCAAAGATGGCTGCTGTGCCGTCCAATCTGCGAAGTTGGCAGAATCGACCAGGAACCCCTTTGGTGGATTCTGCATCTTCGAATGCTCCCATCACACCCACTCACAAGGTCGAATGGGAATCTTTCCTGCACGACGCGAGTTCACCGCAGCCTAATACAGTCGAGCATCCGCAGGATGCGCCCACTGCCAATGGGGACAACTTTCTGACCCTACCTGTGATGCGATATTCTTCGGAAACGAGCGCCACCCGATCAACCTCCGACCGGAAAGCGAACAACACTCCGGGCCTCACTTTGAACCTATCAGCGAACAACGAATCGCTCTCACCATCACATACCCGAGACGATCGCTGGAGTTGGACCAACTCTCAAGCGCCCAGTACTCCGCGCATCGCAGCACCAAACCGGAGATCTTCCCTCGCCAGCACGCGCATCCGCAATGTGGCCAGCTGGGTTCGAAACCAAGGTCGTCCGTCAGATGAAGCGAAGATCGTCAAGGGGAAGAAATCCAAACCTCTGCTCAAAAACCAGGCCGTGAAGCCGGTCTTGGCACCGCAGGCGGAGAGCCATGTAAAGCGTTCCAAATCGAGCGGCAAACATCGACGTGTGGGGAGTCTGTCCATGATTTTCAAGCCGAATTCGCCCCTGGGTGCACCCGGACCGCTTTCGCCTCGACTGGAAGAGCAGAGGAATCTGAAGGGAGAGGCGGAGCTCTGAGATGGAATCGAATACAAGACGATTGATGAGGTGATGCATTTGTTTTGTTTTTCTTTTCTTGTTCGATGTGACGAGCATCCTCGATGCCTTGCTCCTTTCCCACCGCCTTTGTCGTCGATCTGGACCTTTTTTTTTTGTTTTTTCTCCCTTTGGGTTTTGGAGCCGAGATACCCATGATAGCGTGTATGCATTTGGAAAAAGCGGGTTAGCGATGTTACCTAGAACATGTTCGTTTTTAGAATTTTTTTTATTAAAAAGATAGATAGATTAATCTTCTAATATAAATATAGATAGATAGAAGAGCTAGACGAACGTACGGGTTATTCTATTTACTACTAGTATTACGACGTTCGGTACTAGTAGGTCGGATATTTCTACTATCTACTAGCTACTATACTTTTCCGCTACTTATATTTACTAAGAGTAGTATAGTATATAGTATATATATATATTTAGTAAATTCTAGAAGATATACTATTCTTAGCTCGTTATTTAGGTAATAAGCTATTTATAAAGAGTAAGTCTTAGGAAGTAGTAGTACTAGATAATACCTATACTACTTAGACTTAGTAGGCCTAGTAGCTTAGCGACTATATACTACTTTCTAGACTAAGCTAGAATCTTCTCTCTCTCTCTCTCTCTCTCTCTATTAAACTTAATATATACTAAAATATATAGAATCTTAGTATATATATTCTTTACTTATAATATTAAGTTTAATCTATTTAAAAATATTCTAATATCTATAAGAAATATATTAGATATTCTATACTCTAAAAGAGATAGAGTTACTAAGAGAGAGATATATTATTAAATACTAAGCTATAGTATATCTTAGTAGAGAGATATATACGTTAGTAGGTTATTAAAATAAGATATATTTTAGTATTCTATTTCTATATTAATAGATAATAGTACTTAATTACTAATCTATTAAGCTTAACTCTATATTTAATACTATTATTACTATTATTAATTAAAATAAAGTCTATTATTTTAATTTTATTATAATATAATAATTTTTGTATAATAATACTAGTAATAGTATAGACTAGCAATATATTACTCTACTTAGTATAGGGAATTACATATTTACTAGGTATACCTATGTAATAACGATTACTATAGAGAGTGCTAGTAGATATGTATTACTAAGCCTTCCTCCGCAAATCTTAAAATCCTGAAATCCTGACTGAAATGTCCGTTATGTAGATCCGGAGCTCCTAAGGAAGTTACTGGATTGCAGACTCGCGTAAGGTATGCTACCATTCCACGCAACTTTGCCCACACACAACCCAAACTGATCCGGGCCATTGCAGATCATCGTTCCATCGACACATTTCTTGAACAGCCCGATCAGCGACTCTCACTGCTTTGAACGATTGTATGGCCATGCATCGTATATCCTCTGCGCAGATAGAGGGGCGAACCGTCTCCACGATCTTTTGGTAGCACATCATGCCGACCAGTCCTGGCTATCGGCCCTTAGAACGGCACTTCCAGACGCCATTCACGGCGATCTAGACTCTGTCAAAGATGACGTGCGGAAGAAATACGAACAGGTTGGTGTGCAGGTCTCCCATGACCCCGATCAGTACAGCACAGACTTCGGCAAAGGCATCAAGACAGTCATCGAAAACGTACCCCATGTCAAAGACATTCTGGTCTTGGGCAGCATCGGCGGTCGCGTCGACCAAGGCACCGGACTTCTTCACGAAATCTATCGCGAGCAAAAGTTCAATTACCCGAACATACGCTTCTGGTTATTCTCAGAGGCCAGCATCAGTGTCTTACTGCGACGAGGCACTACCATCATCAGCACCTCGGTCAAGGAAGGCCTCATCACTCGCAATGTGGGCATTTTGCCTTTGTACGGCAAAGCTTCAATCTCAATCAACGGCTTTGAGTGGGATGTGACAGATTGGCCGACTGAGACGGGAGGGCAGGTTAGCACATCGAATCACATCATGGCAGAACAAGTTTTTATCACCACCGACACAGAGGTCATTTTCACAGTCGAACGACGGATATAACCTTGATACGTTGGGCATGCCTGTGGGTGCAATCACCGAAGACTGCAATTTGAAAAAAGCGCACGAAATTTGCCTGTACCAGTCCAAGCGCATTCTCAAGTTAAACGGGCTCTATGCAGAGAAGGAGACTTGCGAATGTTCACAAGACCTCAAATGTGAATTGTTGGTCCTTGTATTCATGCGAATAAGCCGGAACCTGCGTCATGTATATTCTCAACTTCGGCCTGCGTTTGCTCCCTCGAGCTTCCGTCCGGAGCACCCTCACTGGCAGAGGTCTTTGACGATCACGTCATTTGTCCGACATGGGCTCAATGGGACCGGCAAAGTCTGCCATCAGACTGTAGAGTCCATGCCTCGCTGCCCACCGCGGCTTGTGCCCAAAGGAAACTGTTTGGGTCATACGCGTTCTTGATCCGCAGAAGGCGGTCATAGTTCTCACCCCAGAAAACCTTTTGGAATTTTGGCTCGAAGGGATCTCCTTCGTTGACGCTGGAGCAGTCAATTAGATTCAGGGACGAGCGTGGATGGGGCCTTCGCTTACTATGCGTTTCCGCCACCTGGTATCAAGCTGGACAGAGCCGGGACGAGCGTATTCGTCATCAGGTTATTGCTCTCAACGTTGGCAGTTCTGTTATTGTCGTCGTACAAACTGATGCGCTCACTGTCAGTCCGCATAGAGGATGATAGGCGTGGCATACCACTTACGTGCCGATGGAAAGCGACATGGTAGCGTCCCGATACCCTGCGTTCAAAGAGTTGGGCGAGGTCGGCGTGTGTGTTCCATTGAAAGAGGAGCCGAGGATCTGCGTGTGATAGCTTTCGATCTTGTTGATTGCCTGAGTCAAGTTCCGGGTTTGCCCAACAATCACGTCTCGAGGAATCAGGCGGCTACCTATGCTATACATTGCTGTTTCGTATCCGGTATCCATGGCATTCAGCATCTCGAGATATGTTGGGTAGTTGGCGGAGAAGTATGCTAGGTGTTTGCTTAGCTTCGAACACTTTCGGGGGACTCGAGGGTCACCTACTGTGTGGAATTTTGAGCTGAGTCAACGCGTCGACGACGGGCTGATGAAGAGCGTCGATTTGTTCTTTTGTCTGGCCGATGGCGGCCGTCGGCGCAAGCGTGAAGGAAGCGTTAGTGATGGACCAGATGCTGCTTGCTCCAGAATCAAGAATCGCCGGCAGTTGAGCAAGGAATCTCTCGACGCCTTGATAGAACAGATCCCTCGAGACATTTTGACTCGCGGCGAAGGTCAAGTTGGCACCGGCGGTCGGTTGATCTGGGTACGCTTTGACAGTCAGAGAGAGGACGACACCGTAGCTTCCACCTCCGCCACCGCTCAAGGCCCAGTACAGATCCGAGTTCTGGCTAGGTGTGGCTGTCACAAGAGTGCCATTGACCAGAACAACCTCCCAGGCCAAGGTCTGGTCGGCACTGAACCCATACTTGGAGACCAGCAGGCCATGACCGGCGCCTTGTGTATAACCGCCAGCCATCCCGACACTTGGGCATGTGCCTCCAACCACAACTACTCCGGCAGCATTGGCAGCAGGGTAGACCTCAAAGAATTGGTTGCCAGCGCCGATCTTCATGGCTTTGCCGGAGTAAGCGGCACTTCTGTAGTCCGTGACCGATATCTCTTTGATGTTGTGCGTCCAGATAGCCAGAGCCCCTGCGCCGGTCGATTTACCAAGGAAATCGTGACCAGTGTTGCGGATTGCCAGCCGGATGTTGCGGGAGGTTGCAAAGCTGAGGGCGTTCTGATATTCGGTTGCAGAACTAGCGTTGACCGCGTACTGAACATAGGTGCCAATGATGCACTGGGCGCTTCGGGGAGTGAAAGGGTCGCAGCTCATGTTGGTGAAGAAAGGCGCCATGATGGACGATGAAGTGGGCCAGTGCGTGTCAGGGTTGTGCCACATGCCTTGTAGCTGTGAGCATGCAGCTTCATTGTATGTGTTCCCGTGGCAAACGGTTGCCAAAGGCACAGTGGCGACCAAGCGGCCATTGATGGTAGCATTGAATTGGCTCCATTCCGCGTGTGTTGGCCAGTCAGGATCTCCGGGCAGGACACGACAGTCTGGCGTTCCAGAGGACCGTCTGGAAATGGTACCAGCTTGTGCGGAGCGTAAAAAAACGACTGCAGAAAGCGTTTGCACAAGGACACGGACCATTGTCAAATGTAAAGATGAGCAGTTATTGAACAAGGGTCTTGACCAAAAGTACAAGGGGACACGACGACAGACAACGTGGCATACATCTAGGGATGCAGGTACCCTCTGCTGACTATCGGGAAAGCGAAGGCTCATCGATGACGAGAATCCTTACCGACCACCAAGCTAGCCGATGGGGGATTTCAAGCGCTCTACCTTGTGACGCCAAGATTCTGATCCAATTTGCCTCCTGACTTTACATACATCACATGACCATGCAAGGTCTCTGGCCACACCCGCACTGCTCCACCTGAGCGAGCAGTTCGCGGTTCACGTTCTCCAAGTACCGAATATACTCAAGCGTTTTAGCCAGGACGGTAGGCTTCCTTGAGTTCGCCGCCACTGGTAGCCCTGGAAGCTCAAGGCCTGCTTTCACACCTGGCGCTGCAGCTCGCAGGGTTGGGACTGTGCGCTTCAGCTCAGAGAGGTGGTCACGAAGCTTGTGACGGTACTTTCGCTCCACCTCTCTAGGCTGCTTCCTCTTCTCTATCCGTTCCGGTGCTGGCTTTGACGTGTTCCGACGCTGTCGAGTGCTCCTCCGGACAACATCCTTTGGCGTTTCGGAAAACTCCAGGGAAAGTTCGTTTTGAGTGCCGTCATCGTGCAAAACAGACGATGGTGGCGTGAGTGGTATTGCGGTGGCCTGCTGGACAAACTCGTTTTCGGATGGCCAGCATGAGTCTGTTGCTGCACGTCAGCGACCACGGCGGTAAGGGCACGAGTGAATGTCTAAGCACCGTCTATCACAAAGCCATCAACAGGCCAAAGATCAATATCGTTCTCTAGAAGGTTCTCCGACCACATCACTTCACTGTCGGCATGAAGTGCAAATGGTTCGATGCTATCATGGCCAATTTCGCCGTTGCTCATACGAGACATGGTTGCGTACGCTTTGTGAATGGGTGTTCAGCAACACCTATCAATTGCCCCATTGTAAATTGAACGCTACTGGGCTATAACATCATCTCAATCACCGCCGACAAGGCCGATGTCTCGCCAGCCATGACGGCATAGCGATTTCTGCACCACACCTTTCTCTTCTTCGGTGTTGTCTGCAGAATCATGTGACTTGTACGGCCATGGAAGCAAACTGAAGAGATGTTGAGGCTGAGTCTACGAGACTCCGTGTTCACGCTTGTTAGTCATTCCCCAAGACGAACCCGGGTCGCCGAACGATCCATGTCGTCCGCAATGGGAAAGCGGCAACTCTCAGTAACCGTCGGCTTTGTTAGACTATGTGCCTCAGGCATTCGGAAGATGTAGCATTCACGAGCTCTCCGAAGCAGCACGTGCTTCGCGGATGTAGGGAGCCTTGGTTGAGTCCACCTTGGCGTCGGATACATTGAGAGAAGCTTAGATCCGGACGGCGAAGCTTCTTCTCTTGCCCGGGGTCGCGCTGTTGCAATGATCGCCAAGACGATGTTACTCTACTATGCGGCCATGCCTTAGCTCCAGAGGCCTCCAGCACAAATTAGACGGCGAACGAATGAGCACTTAATATCGGGCACTCGGCAACTATTGCATCACCACCTCGGTGATGCTAGCGTATAATGAACGATTGGTCGGGGAACGTGGTGCACACAGATCCTTTAAACGTTATTCTGACAACAGCTGATAGATCCACACGGCGTTGGCTGTTTTGGGGAAATGCAACAATAGCTGAAATAGACTTCCCAAACTAAGAGCCCATGTGCCGAAGGATTCGGGGCGGCGGGCAGGATTCAGGCCAAGGAAACGTGTGCGACGCATGGCATTCGTCACTTGATCACGGGTTTCCCTCCAGCATGGTCGGCCAACAATAGGTTTGTCCGGGCAGGATGTGAAACGTTGGTTATGTTCCTCCAGGGCATGCTGAAGCCCCCGTGGTGGGATGACAGTCGTAGAGGGCTAGGACGGATTACATGTGCTTCTTGGCCCCCGTTCTCAAGAAGGAGTTCGTGACATTTGTGGCCTTGTCGAGACATCGCACCCTTCCTCCGCCTCTTTTGTCTACTGTTAGTTGATTCTTCCAGATTTACATGTCGCAAAGTTGTTGATCTATGCAACGATGCATCTTAAAGCCTCCCGCAAATCGTTCCGCTCCACTAGAAGCACCATCGGCAAGGACAGCATGGCCCAAGAAAACGATGAAGAGAGAAAAGAAACGCCCTCCAACTCGGAATTCCCCAGCAGCACAACTCATTTGCAAGATATCAAACCAGAAGAAGATGCCACACAGCCAGAACAACAACAACAACAACCCCTGGACGACAACTCAATCCCAAAGATCTACCCAACCGGCCCAGCCCTCGTCGGCATCATCATAGCCTGCAGCCTCTCCATCTTCCTCATCGCCCTCGACACCACCATCATCAGCACAGCCATCCCACAAATCACAGACGACTTCGACTCCATCGACGACGTAGGCTGGTACGGCTCCGGCTTCTTCATGACCATCGCCTCCTTCACCAGCGTCTGGGGTAAAGGATACAAGTACTGGGGCATGAAATGGGTCTACATGCTCGCCGTCTTCATTTTCGAAGTTGGAAGTCTGCTGTGTGGTGTCGCGCCGAACAGTGCGAGTTTGATTGCTGGGAGGGCCATTGCCGGGGTGGGAGCTGCGGGTAAGTTCACTTGTGCACACGGGACGTGGTCGGACGCAAGGGATGTTGGTGCTGATGCAATGCATGTGCAGGTATCTCCACGGGTTCGTTCCTCATCGTTGGGATCAGCGTACCTGCAGCGAAAGTACCGGCTTTCCAGGGGCTCATTGGGGCTTCTTTCTCTATTGCGTCTGTTGCCGGACCGCTTATAGGTGGAGCTTTCACTTCGAATGTCTCGTGGCGGTGGTGCTTCTACATCAACTTACCAGTCGGAGGCCTTGCTTTTGCAATTTTAGCATTTGTCTTCCACACGCCTGCGCACGCAAGCCCGGTGAAGACGACTTGGAAAGAGAAGTTGCGGCAGATTGATCTGTTAGGTGCGAGCCTTCTGCTCTGCAGCATCATTTGCTTGGTCCTCTCGCTGCAGTGGGCAGGTCAGACGAAGTCGTGGTCTGATCCAGATGTCATCGGGACTCTTGTTGGATTCGCTTCGCTGCTGATCACGTTCATCGCCTACGAATGGTGGATAGGCGAGCGCGCAGCGTTGAACATTCGAATCCTGACACACAAGAGGATGGGACCTATGTTTGCCTACCAGACTTGCATTGCTGGAACTTTCTTCGTTACTCTGTACTACCTACCACAGTACTTTCAAGTTGTGAACGGTGTCTCTCCCTCTGGATCTGGCATCCGGACTATCCCTTTCGTTGCCTTGGCTTCGATATTCACCATGCTGCAGGGCATCTGGACGAGCAAGACAGGCGACTATCAGTTTCTCATGCTACTCGGCACAAGTCTAGTTGCTGCTACGAGTGGCCTGCTCATTACACTACATGAGGGAAGCAGCGTAGGCGAATGGGTGGGATACCAGATCATCGGAGGTGTGGGCTTTGGCATAACGCTGCAGCTTGCTGTCAACGTCTGTCAGAGCGTTGCCGATTCTGCCGATCTTAGTTCTGCGTCGGCGATGGCCTTGTTCTTCCAATCTCTCGGAGGCGCTGTATGGATCTCCGTTGCACAGGTGGTCTTCGGCAACGAGTTGATCATGTCTCTAGCAGAGAATGTCAAGGGCATTTCTCCAAATGCCGTCCTTGCTGCTGGCGCGACGGAGATTAGGAAGACTTTACCTCCGGACCAGGTCGATGCCGGGATTGCAAGTTACATGACTGGTTTACGAGATGTGTTTGCACTGTGTTGTGCATTGAGTGTGTTGGCTACCGTGGGAAGCGCGTTATTGTTGGTGTTTGGGAGGAGGAATCTGGCTTCGAATTCGACCTCGATAGCAGCGGTGTAGTATAGAACCCTGCCAAGGCAAATGCACTTTTCGATACCAGGAATAGAGAAGTCAGAGGTGCGCAACTGCTCAACAGGCAGTTCATATAGGTAGGTCCCGCGCGTTGACAATGTGAAGATTTCATATCTGGGACGCGGTCTTTCATCGCCATTCGTACATTGTGATATGGACAATGAACCGCACTATTGCTATTCTCCTGCTTGCAAGATAACATACAAACTATCGTTCTCTCTAAATTCGATCATCTGACCACACGCCTCCGCAACCTGATTGTTGCACTGACTGGTGGAATTCTGTTCATCGCGAACCATGAATTCTCTGCCCGCTTGTCCTGAAGCTCAAAGTCATAATTCATGACCATGTACGCGAGTGTAAGCCTTAGAGCTGTAGCAGCGAAAAATCTACCTGGACAGGCATGTTTCCCGTATCCAAAATTGGTATAATCTGGACTCGCAGTCGTGAAGGCGGTGCGAGCTTTCTGGGTGGCCGACGCGCCTTCCTGAGCAACTGCAGCCCGCTGCTCTGCGAATCGGAAAGGTTTGAATTCGTCCGCATGGGAGTAAATTGCAGGATCGTGGAATACGGGATACGCTGGCGCGCAGACCATGACTCCTGGTTTGATGTGAACTCCGGAGGGGGTGGTAATGCCGGCAGGATTGACGACCATGCGGTTTATGGATGTTGTTGCGAAAGAGTTGATGCGCTGGGACTCACGCAGGACACTGTCCAACTTGGTCATGTCTGCGAGCGAGCGTTTGTCCCAACGTCCACCATGTGCTGCCAGACACGAGGTGATCTCTTCTCGCAACTCATCAATGTACTCCTGTTTACCTGCAGCAAGATCGAGAATAGCGTGAGTGATGGCAAAGGACGTGGTGTGGATTGAAGTGAAGTTCACAATCAAAATGCGTCCAGCCAGGGTATCTGGTTTGCCAAAGTACGGATCGTCAAGCGTTTGAGCCTGTTTGACGGACCACTCCAGGAAGTCGTTGCGACCCTTTTCGGCAGTACCAGTTGGTTGGCTGCTCAATCTTGCCTGTCGTTGTTTGATGTCTGACCTCAAAATTCGGAAGAATCTATTGGTATTAATCCGATTTGGCAAGGTGATGAACGGAGCCAACAGTGGACGAAGGGGGGCGGGAAGGGAGTGCAGAAGTGCTGCAGCTACTGGAATGCCTTGTGCGAACGAGATGGCCGCTTCGAGAAGAGCAGGGTCGCGACAATACGGAAGTCCCACGAATGCGCGGTTGGTGGTCTGGCCAACTACCTTGGTCATCGAGGGATAGACGGCAATTTCTTTGAATGCTTGCGTATCAGTTCCCCAAGCTTCGGATACGCTGTGTTCGATTTCATCTAGTAGCTCCGGGACCAGATTGCCAGTCTCCCTGGTCAAGGCGCCAGCGATGAGAGGAATGTGGCTGGGTCGATGAACGAGACCTGGGTCCATGACGGTGTAGTCGAGCTGCAGCATATCGATGATTTGAGCCAGCACGTTGACATCGGAGTCTGGGCGCTCGGCCAGCCACTGAAGCTCTTTGTGAGGCAGATGTACCAAGACCTGAGAAGCTCCGATGGGAAAGATGCAAGCACGATCACGGGACTCGTAAGCTTGCACCGTGGCGGTCTTCATGTCGACTGTGTTGCGCCATCGTGCGCGTTGCAAGGGGAACCACTCGTTGGGCTTGGCGCCCACGATGGCGAGGTCGGGCAACGAACGGTCGCTGAAGAGGAGGCGGTAGATGGCAGTGAAGCCAACGACAAAGAGAGCAGCCGCGAGCCAGAGAGGCGTCTCCGGCCTCTGCCAGATGGCATGGAGATAGTGCCCCATGACGACCAGTAAGTTAGCTTGGTGCTGCTTCAACGATTGCTTCAATCCCTTGGATTTCGGATGAAGGGGATGGACGGACTGGGAAGCAAACGTATTGCTACGTCCGGCGCCTCATGATTTGAGTTGACACTGTCAGCGCAGAATAACAACGGGAATCGGGCATTGCAACGACTCTTCCCTCGGGGACGTGGGATAACGATGGCGATGGGGATGATGAAGCCTTTAATTGTAGTAATTTAGATACTAAAAGATTAATAAAGAGTTCTAGGTTAACTTAAGAAATATAAATTCTTAAGAACTTTTACTCTACTACTGTTAGTATTAATCTTATTATTCTTACTATCTAACTCTTAAGATCTAATTATCTAGATTATAGTACTTATATTATATTAGTAATAATAGCTTTTAAAATAATAGAAGTACTATATACTACTATTATTAGACTAATTAAGCTATAGTAACTCTTAATTAACTCTTTACGTAGATAATAGTAGCGCGCGATACTATTTTAGGTCGTAGATAGAGTAGTAATAGCGATATTATTATTATAGAAGTAAGAGTTAATATTAGAAAGTTAGAGTTATATAATAAGTATATAATTAAGAGTCTACTAACTCTAAGATTTTAAGATTTTCAGATTTAGAGTTTTTGGTTATGAGCTACTTGTATACTTAGGCCACTGCTGTTTACGCTAGGCCGAAAGTGGAAGCTACCACTAATAGGGCAGCACCTGCATGTCGCCGTTGCCGTTGCCGTTGCCGTTGCGCGTCGGAATATGACGTGTGTTTGCTGCAGAGTAGAGCAGAGGATCGAAAAAGTGTACATGTACTAATAAGAAGACGTGCATCCTGTTTCCAACTCACCCACCATATCCGTATCCACACCCATACCCATACCCATACCCATACCCATACCCATACCCAGGCATCGCGCCAGCATGACTGCACCCACCCTCATCGGCAGGCAAGTTGGCCCCATCGGCTTCGGCCTGATGGGGTTGACCTGGCGTCAGAAGCCAGTCTCGACCGACGACGCGATCAAGACCATGAAGACTGCACTTGACAATGGAGGTGAGCCGATGTCATAGAATCTGCTTTTCCACTTCCAACGCTGGGCACTGCCCAACTGACATCCTACACAGCCAACTTCTGGAACGGCGGCGAATTCTACGGCCCGCCCGAGTACAACAGCCTGGTGCTCATCGAGAAGTACTTTGAGCGTTATCCCGAAGATGCCGATAAGGTGGTACTCAGCATCAAGGGCGGCGTGAACCCGGCCACTCACGCCGTCGACGGCTCGCCCGATAACACCCGCCGCACCATCAACGACAGCATTGCACAGATGAAGGGCCGTAAGCATTTGGACATCTTCGAGTTTGCACGCCGTGATCAAAACACCGACCCAAAGGTCACCTTGGACACGATGAACGATGATTTCGTGAACAAGGGCAGGATCAGCGGCATTGCTCTGTCTGAGGTCCGCGCCGAGACCATCCACGAGGCCGTCAAGCACGCCAAGGTCGTGGCTGTCGAGTCTGAAGTCTCGCTGTAAGTCGTCATCCTTGGTTTTCGCTGCCTGTGACCAGTACTAACATTTCTGCCAGCTTCTCCACCGACGTGCTTGAAAATGGCGTGGCCGCTGCTTGTGCTCAGCATGGAATCCCCATCGTTGCTTACTCGCCCATTGGCCGTGGCCTCCTGACGGGCCAGATCCGCAAATTCGAGGATCTGCCCGAAGACTCCATGATGCGCCAGTTCCCACGCTTCCAGCCCGAGAACTTTCCCATCAACCTTCAACTAGTTCACCAGGTGGAGGCGCTGGCCAAGAAGAGGGGTGTAACACCCGCCCAATTCGCCATCAACTGGGTGCGTGCCCTCTCGAAGCGACCGGGAATGCCAGTTTTCATCCCAATCCCGGGCGCCACAACGTCTGAGCGGGTTATCGAGAACAGCAAGACATTCGACCTGACCGATGCGGAGATGACTGAGATTGATTCAATTCTGGCCAAGTTCAAGCCTGCAGGTGATCGTTACCCCGGTGGTATGCCTGTGGACACTTGAGAAATTCGACGATTGGCTTGAGCAAGTGAAAAATGGACACAGTAGATGCGTGCAGAACGTGTGAGACTAGTTACAAGACGAGGCTAGCTTGTCATGGCACAGATGACTAGATATGATCACAAGAATAATCAATGACTTGAAATCTCTCCCACGATGGAATTCCTGATTCTCGGATTTGTCGTCGACGAATTGTTTCCCCCAAGAACATGAACCATGTTGTTCTCATGAAGCCTTCACAGCATTCGAAGATTGAGGGACGTTGGTCAGAGTAACTGGAGTCTTGCCCGGTTTCTCCCAATTTTGTAACCGCAGGCCGCAATTGTCAGATACATAAATGCTCCAAATCGTTGTCAGCGTGTATACATTTCTACGGCTGCTCTCCCATTCCGAGTGTGAACTACTTGTGGCTAATTCTTCCGACTCTTCTCACCATCTACAGACACACCACATATAACATCCTCCCTCCAACTCCAAAGTCCAGCCCATGTGGCTCCAGAGCCGACGAAAACTTGGCCGAGAATCACCAACCCAGCGGCCTGGACCGCGGCCATCGTCGTCACATATCCCTGTCCCCGAAGCTCCCACACCGTGTACAGATTATGCAATGCGATTGCAACATGCGTCAGAAGCACATCATACCTCAAAATGGCGAAGACCTTCTCTGCAATGGAAAGGTTCCAGTCCAGATTGAAAGGATGCGGCAATTGGAAGAAGACGGCTGCCATCGAGAGGTCCGGGTGAGTGATGGCGTATGCCAAAGTCGTGAGATGGACAGTGGCCTGTACTGCGAAGACGACTGTATATGCTGACTTCAGGATCGGGACGTCAGCCGTGCTGTACCATTCGGGGTGTTTGTTCGCGTCTTCTGGACGACCCTTGGTGATTCTGCTCCAGAGGCTCAGGCCGGAGCTGAACACGGCTACCAGGAAGGAGAAGATGGGTGGCGTCCATTGGAACAAGGCGACCCAGTCTTGCCAGCGACTTTGATCAGGTGTAGGGCCGAACATGAGAGCGGTGGGGATCAAGAACCCCAACACCAGAGCCGGGACGAGCACTTTCGCTACTGTCGTCCGTACCGCCCGATCGACTGGATTCTGCTCTGCATGAGCGGCGCTAAGTAAGGCGTACAGCGGTGCGAACTTGCAGATGCCCTGCAGTTGCATGCCGAACATGAAGATCACCGGCAGAGAGAGGAGCGTACCGTGCCGTCCGATGCGGTAGCCTTCGACTGTGTAGATGAGCAACGGAGAGAGCATGTGTGTGAGGAAGTAGATGAGGTGGACCCTCGGAGCGAGACCCTGGTCCAGGACGGGGAAGGAGATGAGCGAGGTGAGGACGTTCAGGATAGCGTTTGGAACAGTCCCTCCGCCGAGCCAGTTGCGCTTCAAAGGTGCGACCGTGCCCCAGCTCTGCAACTCTTCGAACGTGACATTCATGGCGCTGCTCGCCGTGTAGATCAAGAATAGCATCGTCATGCTGAAGAGGCTCCAGGCGATGCGCTTCGACGATTTCGAGAGAGGCTTCGCAGGCAACTCGTGATCGTAGGGTAAAGTGCGGGATCGAGCTGGGAGAGGAAGATATTTGAGACGCGACGCGCCTACAATGCCGGCGGAGAGCTCGCGGAAGAAGTTGTGACTTCCAGCCAGGGGGACCAAGACTTTCCATACGAGAGAGGACAGCATCGGAACCTCGTAAGCATTAAGCGCTTGTAGCTCATGCGAGGCAGCAATGGTGCGGTTGGCTCGAGCGAAGCGGGTTTCCTGGACTTTGTCAAAGACGCCCTTGATTTCGTCGTTCGAAAGACCATTCAGCCCATTGGCGCGGCTCTTCTTGAGGTCGAGAAGGACGTTGATCAGCTCTGCCGATGTCTCCATTGCTGCATTGGCTCCCATGCCACCGATGGGATTGGGCTGTACACATACTCGTTAGTAACGATGGAATCGCTTCTGGAGAATATGGACAATCGCATACCTTGTGCACCGAATCGCCCACCAACAAGATTCGCCCATAGAACCATTTCTGATACACAGTCTCATGCAACGGCGTCAGAGCTGACGAGATCCTCTTTGCGTAGACCTGTCCAAACTCCAAGTTCTCCTTGATCTTCAGCTTTCGGTTCTCTCTTACAAAGGCCGCCTCGTCTTCTGCAGTATATCTGGGAATCTGCTTCCCCCTCTTCACGTCCGGCAATCTCACGAACAAGAACCAGTAGCACCTCCCATTCGGTCCAGAAACGACAAGGAATGATTTGCCGTCTCCTGTGGTGAAGCCTTGCTCGCCGGCGGTCCAGCCTTCGACGTGCTGAGCGATTCCGAAACTGCACTTGTAGTAGCAAGGGACCTTTTCCTCTTCATCTGCTGGGAAGTATGAAGGAGGTGCGAGTTGACGCATCTGGTTCCGCACAGTGCTGTGAACGCCATCCGTTCCGAGAAGGATAGTGCCTTTGATTGGGGTGGCGTTGTCTGTGGTGTGGACCTCTACTCCGGAAGGGGTCTGCACAACTCTCTGGACCCGCTTTGAGAGACGGATGCGAGACTTGTGCTTGAGTTGATCATGGAGGGTTTTGAGGAACGATTTTCGGTCGAAAAACAGCATGGGGTATCCATGACGTTTCTCTTGGTGATACATCATGTGTTGCAAAGTAATAACTGGTTTGCCCTTCGCGTCTCGAATGTAGGAGGTTTCGACCTCACCATCTCCGGCTGCAAGTCGAATAGCTTCGTACAGACCTAATTGGTCCAGAAGGAAACAGCCATTAGGCATGATCCCGATGCCCGCACCGCCAGGACACTCAATTTCTTCATGTGCTTCGAGGAGGACATAGTCGATGTCGAACTTCTCGAACATGTTGGCCAGAGCCAGTCCTGCAACTCCGCCGCCAGCTATCACGGCTGTGAAGGGAGATGGTTTCGCCATGATCAATGTCTGTTTTCGTGTGGTGTATGATTACTGTGCAGTCTTGACAATGCGGCTGAATACGAAGGAGTTCCTGCTTGCGACGCATTAGCACGAGCTGGTCACCTGGTATTCCCTTCACTGATCTGAAACGACTCGTCCACGATCATCTTACGATTCATTAGTGATGACCGAGACCCTCGGGCGTTAACAGACGTCGGTAAATAGCTTCTCGATGGAAAGTACGGCAATTCTTTGGCCGATGTGCAGCTGAAAATTCTCCATGTCATCGAGGCGCAGGTGGATAGTCCACATATGTCTCTTTCTGGTATATCGGGAACGCGGCTCGGGCACTCGGGAATGTTAGAGCGAAGCATGTGACGGAGGATATGCATCTCGGCAGGATTCCCTCCAGCCCCATAGTTCCGGCAAGTACTGTTACGGGATGATCGTTTTCTGCATTTGAAGCCTCGTACACGTGGCAGGCAAGATCGCCTCGTGGCACACGTGGCTTTTCCACGCGAACAACGTTGGGACCTGACGGTGCGTTCACCAGTGAACTTTCCTCCGCCGCACCATTGGCCGGCCATGCGCATGGTGGCTGGCTCGGCAAAGCTTGGTCTGATCTCACTCTGTGGGATGCTCATCGGGGGTGGCGTAGTACGAAGGCTGCAAATGCCCGGGGGGAGAGCGGAAGGCTTGAAGGCATTAGATGTTGGACTTATCCTGTGCAGTTGGCTGTGTTGTCTGATGCTTGTCCATAGCTGTTCACTTGCATACTATCGCTCTATACTTGCGTTGTTCTTTACCGCTCACTTCCTTCGAAATGCCTAGCCCAATCAAGGCTCTGCTGTTGTCGACCTTGGTCGCAGCTGTCTCAGCAGACCTCCAGTGCTCCTTCAAGCATCCAGCCAGACCATGGAGCGCAAACACCACCATTTCGTTCCCGGGTGGATGTGACTTCACCAACGCAACCATTCGTTGGAATGCATATGAAGGACCTGGCTACGCTGTAGCTGTCAGTGCCGGCACAGCTGCAGATGTCGCCCAGGCGGTATGTTGAGAGGACTACACTTTCACATCTGTAGTGGACCGGGCTGATGTTTGCAAGGTTCAAATCGCCAGGGCGCACAATGCATCACTTCTTGCGACTGGTGGACGGCACAGCTCGAGCACCACCCTCAACGATGTCGACAACGGGGTTGCCATCGATCTTCAAAGACTGGATACCGTTCAGGTGGACGCCCAGAACGCTCTCCTTACCATAGGAGGAGGCACACGATTCGGAGCAATCGTTGAGCCCGTCTACAAGGCCGGTTTCGAGATGCGTATGTTGAACTCCTTCATCGTGACATATTCGTACGATGATGACTGACTATGGCTCAGCTGTTGGATCCTGCGCTTGTCCCGGCATGGTCGGGGCCTCAATTGGAGGTGGTGTCGGCCGTTTCCAAGGCATTGACGGCTTGCTCATCGACCGCATTGTTTCGGTCAACATCGTGACGGCCGACGGCAAGATGAACACGGCTTCTGCCACTGAGAATCCAGATTTGTACTGGGCCGTTCGCGGAGCAGGCCAGAACTTTGGCATCATCACCTCGGCCACCTTCTCGTTGCCCAGCCAAACAAACGGCGGCCAGGTCTTCAGCGCAGACTTCGTCTTTGCCGCCGAGAAGAACGCATCTTACTATGATCTGATCCAGGGTCTGAAGGGAACGATGCCTGCGGAGTTGGGTACTGTCACGATCGCGGAGTACAACACGACGACCAAATCCGTAAGTGAAACACAGGCAAGCCACGGGTGATACAGTTTCTGACTCCCTGAACAGCCTCAACTTCTGGTCAACTGGCTCTACATTGGTCCCGAAGCTCAGGGCCGGCAGCTGGTCCAGCCTCTTGTTGCTCTCGGTCCCATCTCAACAACTCAGCAGATGCTTGCATATAACGAGATCTATCCCAACGCACTGGGTGGACTCGGAAATTCGCTCTGCGGGAACGATGTCGTCTCTGAAGTCGGCTACGGCATCAACTTTGCCAATCTGTCGTCCTCGACATTCCAGACGGTTTTCCAGAAGCTTAGCGACTTCTATGTCCAGCACCCCGATGGAGTCAACAGCAGCATCGAGATGGAGGTCTTCGCCCCGCAGGCCGTCGAGAAGGTCCCATGGAATGCCACTGCTTACCCATGGCGGAACAGCCTCGGTTACTCGTAAGCCAGCAGTGCCAGGACATTGCGCAGTATCCGAGCTGACACTTGGTAGTCTCATCGCCTTCCAGTGGAACTCGACCGCGACTCAAAAGGCGGGCGAGGCTCTGGCCGAGGAAATCCGCGCCGACTATGCCGCTACGTCCGGTCTTGACGGCGTGAAGGTATACGTCAGTTACGGGCATGGCAATGAGAAGCCAGAACAGCTTTGGGGCAAGAATTACCCTCGCCTTCAGCGCATCAAGGCCAAGTGGGACCCAAGCAATGTGTTCCGCTTCTTCCACACCATCACGCCGGCTTGAAATGCTTGAGCTGAGCGGTTGACGGGGCGGTTTGCGAGACGCCAAGGGCGAAGTTGTTGGCAGTGGGCCTCGAGAGGCAGTACATATCGCGTGTGTTTGTTTGATTTTCTTGCGCGCCGCCGCTCCCGGCTGCTATCCCGTCCGATCGAGCATGATCTGCACGTCCATGTCACATGGTAGGAGCGTAATAATACGTCTGATCAATACTACAATATCAACAAAAGTTCCGACAGGTGACAGCGTTGGGCTGTTCAGGCGGTGTCGGTGTCGGTGTCTGCGTCTGTGTCTGTGTCTGTGTCTGTGTCTGTGTCTGTGTCTGTGTCTGTAGATCGAGCTGAAAAGCTTGAGTACGTACTCACATACTAGTACCCTCTCCTCGACACGTGGCAACTTAAAGTAGTTGAAGGATCCCGGCTTGGCAGGGCAATGACGATTGACGAACCCTCGCGAGTCTCACCGGTCTCACGGAGCTGAAAGGCACCGAAGCTCAAAGGCATCGGAGCTGCAAATCGCCGTCGATGCTCTCGACACCACTGTCACTGTGCTGAAGTCGGGAAGGACGCGGCGATCATTCACCGACATGAAATTCCCGTACATTGCACGATCCACTAAGCAAGGACCTGCGCCAACAGCCCGCTTGTAAACCTTGATAGCACTGTGATAGGGATTTTTACGAACCTAGAGGTTTAGTTTCAGCATTAATGTCGGGTGCCTTTTGTCCTTCCATTCCGGGGCCTGGAAACGCACTGCTCTCGAGAATGGCAATGGGAATGGGAATGGATTCCTCCACAGCACCGGTCCATACGCATGCCCTTCTAGTGATCTGCAGACCAACAACATGCGGCTCGAGAGCTGAGGGCGGAGGGCGGAGGGCGGAGAGCGAACACCAATGCCTCAACCCGGTTACGACCAACAGAGCTATGGGTGGGTATACATATAGACGCCGCAACCCAGCACGCCCGCGTATGCTCTGATCTGACTGCATACTGTACATGAAGCGATGGCCAAGTCGTCAGATTACTCATCGGAGCATGGCTTCTTGCCGGATGGCGAGGCTCTCAAGTTGCGAGCTTCGTGTGATGCGTGCAATTCATCAAAAGTCCGATGCTCGCAAGCGAAGCCGTCTTGTTCTCGCTGCGAACGACAAGGCATCTCATGCATCTATGGCCTGTCCCGTCGCAGCCACAGGACCGCGCCACGCATAGGGGAAGCCCAGACGTCCGCACTGCCGTCCTTGGCTTCGTCTTCTGGAAGCACGTCCAATGGTACGAACGAGGACAGCGGCCTCGGCAATCCCTCGGACCAACTGGATGCCGACCTGCTCTGGATGACCCCTGGGACCCCGTCGAAGATGGCCGCCGACTCGTGGTCCTACGCTCTAGGTCGGTACACGTTCCGTGCTCCTGGGTACAATCATGGTAGAGTCATGCTGACAAGATCATGGTGAGAAGGCCTTGATGACGAGACCATCTTTTCTCCACCCACCGCACCCGCCAGTGTGCACATGCATGACACTTCACCTCCGGTGGGCGACACGTCCGACCTGCGCATGCTGACCATGCTGGACCATTTTTCTCCCTTGGCCTGTCAAGGCATGGGCCCCGCGTCCTCTTCGATTGCCAAGAGTATTGCGCTGGACGATATGGTGCTGGCAACAAATGAGGCAGGCGATCAGAATTCCGGTCAAGGATGCACTTGTCGCGACACCCTTCACCAAGTTCAAGCACTTCTGCCACATGAGACGTTCGACACACAGCTGTCACGGCTCAAGCAGAATGTCGGATTCTTGCAGGATGCTCTCTCCTGTTCTTGCATCTTCCACAAGCAAACAACGATTTGTAAGTTGCAGCTTCTCATGCATGCTCGGTCTAGTTTCGAGTCTGAGCGGACGCGAATTGACCCAAGTGTAGTGTCGATAGGTGTCTCTCTGGGCCGGATGATCGAAGACTTCGAGATCATCTCTTCCAGAATCCAGCACCTCACTACAACTGCGAGACTTCCAGAATCTTCAAATCACCAACATGCACAGTCCTCGACCGCGAGACGCTCGACGTTGAGTGACATGCAGATAGACTCCGACGAGGAGCATGCGCTCAAGCGCCACCTTTGGCTGTTACAATTCCAAAAGTTAGAGAAAGTTTTGAATGGGCTGGACATGGCGACACGATCGTTGAAGACTGCAGAAGGTAATACCTATGCACACGTCATGGCATGCGAGTCGCTTCAGTCATGGCTGACACACCGAACGAAGTCAGCAAGGGAAAAGTTCCAGCACGTATGAAGCCGCTGCACTGCCAAACAACTCGAGCATCCATGTCGAGTTTCTCTTTCCTATCTATTCCAAGATACAGGCCATACATAGATCATTACAGATGTATCCCACAGGGGTCAACCACAGTCATAGAAACTTACAATGGACATTCTTTGCGAGGTCCAGAGAGAGATCAAGCCCTCTACGGGGTCATTGACGCATTCATGCATTTGTGGGTAGTGTCCCCGTTGTGGGTGATACGCTTTAACGCTCGAGAGGGCCAGTCAGCAGCGCAGAACAGGCAAAAGTAGAGGGATCGAGACGCAAGGACGTGAAGCGTAGCAGATCAGACAGCTTGGACCATCAACGCCACTACAGAAACTATCCACGCATGCACGATTGACCCTGTAGCTGGGGATGTGATGCCTCGAATATGGATTTGCTAACGACTAGTAGTCCCCGCGGCGCCGGACAGAGCGACGGCGAGAGCTTTCTCCCCGACCAGGGTCAAACGCTTCAGGTCCCAAGTACGAAGTAATATCTAACGATCCACTTCGCTTGATCAGGCAACTGACATACGTCTGTATCCCTATAGAGTGAAGAAGATATCGTCAGCCAAAATTCCCAAAATACGGGATCGGCGTCATCAAAAATGAGCGTACCTTTGCCATCCTGGAGACGTCTGTGCTGGGACAGGTTGTTCAGCATGTTGAAGTAACGATCGGTATACTCGCCTCGGCCATGAGCCGCCATCCATTTGGTGATTCCTCCGGCGAGCTTGTAATCATCGGGCCCGTAACGTCGGACCGGAGTGTAAAACTTGATCTGCGGCAGCGTTTGGCCGGGTGCAATCTCGAAGTAGTAGATGTAGCCAGCCAAGAGGATGGGAAGCTCCACGAAGTTCTCCTTCGCCAAGGGAGCGTAGGCCTGGGTCAACGGGGCCTCGTCTTCCTCGGGGAAGTCTTCCGGCAAGTCGGTCACCGCATATACCAGAGACTTCAGTTCTGCCAATTTCTCGTCTGGCACCTTGATCGCACCGCCGAGGGTCATGATTTCCCGTACGGATTGGAAGCTGGTGTGCGAGGTCTGGAAGTAGAACTTGAGCCTGGACTTCTCGGGAGTCACATCGTCCACGGCCAGCATGCTGCCCGGGCGCGTTAGTACAAGTGTCATTACATTATGCGGAGTGGGGAGGGGAGTAGGAGAACACTGACAATGGGCTCATTGCTTGTCCTTCAGCAGTCATGCTGAGGAACTCATGCATCGCAGCTCGGGCCTTGTTGCCGGGATCGAGGAGCTGTAGGGATTTCTCCCACTCCGCGAGTGGAATCTGCCCTTCCGTCTGGCCAATCTTGCGAGGTATGAAGTACGTCTTCACATTCAAGCCCTCCGGGAGGAACTCGGGAGCAGTCATGACTGTGGTGGTGAAGTGAGAGCCAGCTGCCGCCTCTGCAACGTACTTGGATGGATCATGATCATAAAGGGTGGCGAAAAAGTGGTTCACCCAGCTCAAGTTGACCGAAGGAAAAGCTTCGGCCATATGATGCAGCATCTCCCGGTGAGCGTGCTGATTCAATGGGTCCATGGCAGATCCAGTGTATTGGTCGATGGCCTCCATGCAGTAACGCACGTCGGGAAGACCGCCTGGAGCATTCCACTTCCAAGAATACTCGATAGGCGATCCCTCCACGCCCAGAAGAGATTGCCATTTCATCGTTCCGTCGGGCTTTGGTCGCGGGCCCAAGTAAGGGACCTAATGTGCCGATTAGCATGCATGGCCATGAGGCTCAAACACTCCCTCTCTTGAGACAGAGAGATGGAAATGGATGACGAACAACGTAGTGGTAGTGGAAGAGAAGAGCGTTGTATTGTCTCTCCGAAGGATACTCGGCAGCTTGCAACATGATTGCAAGATGCAGACCCGTCAACTGCCACCAATACTCGAAATCTTCATCGCGAGGTGGCAAGTATTTCCGCAGTGCGAGCCATACTGCTGGAGTCACCTCAGCGAAATGACCATTACTGATCACTGCAGCTTTGCCCGCGGCAGTGGCCTGGGATTTTCCGTTGACATCGATGTGTCCATTGCCATTCTGGATGGCCTCGCCGTTGGTGGTAGTCATGTTTGATATTGTTACAATGGTAAGAAGTCGAGATACCCATAAGGCTGTTCAGACGCTGAGGTCAGTATTTAAGATGTGGGAACGTACAGTACACATGACATGTGGATGCTAAGGCCTGTGAGAACACTAGCATTACGATACATATGTAATTGAAAAGCTACAGAATCAGCTCTAGTTTATATATACTATATAATACCGTATACTAAGGTATAATAACAATAATACTACCTAATATAGTCCCCTAAAATATACTAATATTATACTAGTAGTTATAAGTATAGCTTCTATAGATTATTATAATAGAGTTCTTATATCCTCTCCTACTAGAATTTCTAGCTCCTACTACTAGATCTAATAAGAAGTCTAATATATAAGAATCTAGATAAGTAGATATAGTCTAACTTAAAGTAGAAGTATAGAATCTATCTTAGTAGATATCTAACTCCTTAAGTCTAGAGATAGAGTAGTATATAGCTAGGTAAGAGTAGGTCTAACTAATTATAGTATAGAAATATTAACTACCTCCTTCTAAATTTCTAATAAAGGAGAGTAGTCTCTAGATAGTTCTCTTAAAGATCTATTAAAGAAGGTAAATAGAATAGGTAAATATTCTAAGGTAGGAAGTCTATTTACTAAATAAATAGAAAGCTTCTAGGGCCTTCTAGGTATCTAGTATCTACTTAGTACTTTCTATAAATTCTTCTTCCTATACTAATCTTTTAGTAGTACTATCTTTATCTAATAGCTACCTATACTACTATCTATACTAGTTAATCCTCTAAGCTAATAATAATTCCTTTCTCTAATAATAATAAGCTCTATAAACTAGATACTACCTCTCCCTTTATATCTACTATCTAGTACCTATATCTAGTACTCTATATATAGTATTATAGCTATAGTATATTTAGTAGAGTAGAGAATAGATCTTTAATAGCTTTAGAAAGAGTTAATACAAATCTTAGCTACTAGATATAAGAATACTAGCGTTACTAAATATATATAATTAAAAAGCTATAGAATTAGCTCTATTTTATATATACTATATACTAAGGTATAATAACTATAATGCTGCCTAACATAGTTCTCTAAGTTATGCTAATATTATATCAGCAGTTATAAGCACGGCCCCTACAGACTATTATAACAGGGTTCTCACAAGGCCGATCTCTCGGGCAATGTACTAAGCACTCGTTTCGGTACAAGATCCTTAATCTGTGTGACCGAGTGCCCGACATGCCCGCGAGTTCATGCACGAACGTATACTGCACACTTCTCGGCAACAGTCAAATCACGCGCAACGACGGCCACTGCTTGATTGACCAGGATGATAAGCCCTGGATCAAAACCATCTCACGGGATAGTGCACACGCAACACGTCTACCAGTAATCAGTCACGATGTCTCTATCAATCGACGGCGTTGCGGTTGTGACAGGTGCAGGTAATCGCTCCGTCGTCGATAGCTCAAGTCATGCGCTGACCACCCTGTGCAGGTAGTGGAATTGGCAAAGAATGTGCTCTTGCCTATGCTGCGGAAGGCGCACGAGGCGTCGTAGTTGTGGATCTCAATGCAGAAGCCGCCACTAAGACTGCTCTGCAGTGCGATTCTATCGCGACCAACCCCAATTACAAGAGTCACGCCGTTGCGTGCGACGTCGCCAACCCATCTAGCGTCGAGCTTATGGTGGCTTCTGCTGTCGACCAGTTCTCACGTATCGATTACTGTGTAAATAGCGCTGGAGTTGGGGTTCAGAAGCACCTCCCCGTGAGCGACGCCGAGGCTGAGGAAATGGACCGCTTTTGGAAGGTCAATGTCATGGGCACTTTCAACATCCTCCAGGCCGTGTCCAAGGTGATGAAGAAGCAAGATACAGTCATCACTGCGAGCCGTGGTCGCGTGAGGGACGTCGGGAAAGGAGTCTTCGTAAATCTTGGCTCCGCCAATTCGTACATGGCAACGCCCGACATCGTGCAGTATACCACGAGCAAACATGCGATCATTGGTCTTACCAAGAGTGCTGGTGAGTAACATTCCCAGACTTCACGACCACAACAGCAAAGTCTGACTCATTCAGCTCTTGATCTAGCCAAGGAAGGAATCCGTGTCAACGCAATCTGTCCCGGCTGGGTCGCTACCCCAATGGTACAAGCAGCGATGGAAGATAATGACAGACTTGAGCCAATGATCAACTCGGCAGTTCCCATGTCTCGCATCGCCCAACCTGAAGAGATAGCCGATGTCGTTCTCTTCATGACAAGCCCAAGATCGAGCTACGTGACGGGGTCAGCCTGGATTGTCGATGGGGGCACTACACTTACTCTGAAGGCAGTATAAAGACCACTAGAGATGCCAGTTGTACTTTTGAATGAATTCAACCGTCGAATCGACTTCGTCTGGTCAGAAGAAAGAGCGTGACTGTATCAGCCGCTCGAAGGCGCCATGTTGCCGTAACCTTGATAGTTTTACTTACTGACTGCATGGTTGTTTGGTGGCATTGGAGAACAGCAGGTCTAGGTATGGTAGCCGAGATCTGTCGAATTTTCTCAAAAGAGATCGTGTAGGAATACAATAGATCAGGGTGTACCATCTTCTGGTTCGGCATGCAGCCTCACGTAATGCCAGGCAATGAATATCCAAGGTTGATAAAGATGGCGAAAAGGTTGATTGCTGATAATAGGATCTTTCAAACAAAAGCGAGCTTGACATACTGCTACCCTCGTCATCTTCAAATGAACTTTCCCAGTTCACACAGCCCAATGTAGAGTCATCATCAGTCGTAGGAGTTCAGAACATCCACTTCAGCTCTCGCGAACGACGCCATGATAGTTTCGAGACGCTGCTGAGACCGCGGTACCAGATCCACCATGAAGGGGCGACATTGGTTCAAGAAGCCGTCACGATACGCTGTCTCTGGGTCGACACTGATTGGAACAGCCCGGCCAGTCGAGTTCGTCTTGTGCTTGATTGTGAATGCCCATAGCACTCTTGCGGAGGCCAGAAAGAGAGCACGCTCCGCGAGGTGGATGCCGGGGCAGATACGTCGCCCAGCACCGTACGCGAAATGATCACGCTTGTCGTGCCCGGAATTGGTATAAGCTGATGACATTTGAGTATGGTTGACAAATCGTGCCGGATCAAATTTTTCTGCGGAAAGGTAGCGTTCAGGGTCGTGATGAATGCCCCAGATGTTGAAGATGACAGTGGAGTCCTTGGGGAGTTCCATATGATCGACCTCGTCGGCTGTCATCTGGTCAGCATTGCAAGACCTGATAAGGGCTAATCGACACTACTAACCTTTGGCTAGAGCATGGGGGAAAGCGCCGGGCGCAGGAGGACGCCATCGAAGGAGCTCCTTCACGATCGAAGTAACGAGTGGGAGTCGATCAAAGTGTTCGAAAGAAGGCATCGTAAATTCATCCACGACACTTTCGATCTGCTTCTGTGCCTCTATTTGCCATTCCGGATGAATGGCCATGGCTTGGAACAAAGTCAATATGGTAGTGGCCATAGTGTCCGTGCCGCCCTCGAGCAGATTGGCGCACATGATGTCAATTTCATTCCGCGAGAGTTGAAGCTTTTCTTGCTTGTCCAAGATGCTGTCTAGGAAACTGTTTCGTTCTCCCATCGTCTCTCGTCTCTCGATCACACGATCCACTAGAGGGGTGTGAAGGCCATGGACTTTCTTGCGCAGTTGCTCAGCTTTGGTTCTCCAGTTGCCCCAGAACCGCTCTGGAATCCATTTGAGAAACCCGAGAAGGTCCACTGGTGGCGTTGCACCGATTTCGCCAAGTGCGCTGAGCTTCGTCATAATCTCTTGGAGTTTAACATAATGGTCGGAGTCGTATGAAGGCGTTCGCACACCGTAGACTGTTGAGACTATGGTCAATAACATTAATTCAACAAATTCAAGATGCAGACCGTACCTAGGCTCATTGTCAGGCTGTTACTGAGGCGACCAGGGTGAGCCATGAAGCTGTCTGGCTCGACACAAAGATCCCGCAAAAGTTGAGTTGTCTCGGCATCGATGAGGCGGGTGTGTTCCTGGGCACATTTCGTCTCTTGTAGGATTTCTGCATAAAGCTTGCGGCGTAATCTCCAACGATCATCAGGGTTCATGAACATGGGATGATCGTTTCCGTATACAAGCTCTCCAATGATGTGCGAAGATGGTCGATTGCTGTACTTGCCGGAACGCTTGTCAAGGAGTTCTGTGGCGTGGGAAGCCGAAGTCAAGACGACCATGGTGCCGTGACCAATCTTCAACGAGAATACTGGACCATATTGCTTGGCCCATCTCGTAAATCTTGTAGAGTCGGTCAGCTGTCTATTTTCTGCCAGATAAGGATATGTCCAGACGTACTGCAAATGAATACCTGTTCTTGGAATGGATGTGATGTTGCCAAGGAGTGGATATGTAGTCGGACCTGTGTTCTAAAATCAGCACTACAGATTCGTATTTCTAGTTATTGGCGCGAAGTCTGACCAGGCGGCAAGTATTTGCTTCGCGAGCCAGGAACAAGACTCCACCGCAACAACACCCAGAGTACAAGCCCAACGAGAGCAACCCAGGACCACTGGATGAGAGTAGTCATTGTGCTGTCGATCACCCCAGCGTTGGAGAACAGTGAACCAAGCGGAAGTGTGGGTCAAATGGTTCGGCGTGTCTGTAGACCGTATACAAGAATGAAGAACGTGAAGCAGGTGACGGCTTGGCGTTTTACAGGAATCATCGGTGATTCGGGAAACCTGGTCAACGGTTCCCGTATCTGTACCCGAACAACAACAAGCACAAGCACAAAGTCCCATGAGGCGGCTTAGTTGGCATTGCAATTCTGAGTGGCTGTCTTACTGGTTACTCCACCATCTCTCACATGGCCATGTCGACTTTGTCATTCCTACACTCGCAACTCTTTGTGGAGCCGAAACTTCCAGAGACCGATCTCAGCGGCAAGGTCATCATAGTGACTGGGGCAAACCGAGGGCTGGGATTTGAAGCTGCTCGCCATTTGGTCAATCTCAATGCAGCTACCGTCATTCTCGCCGTGCGCGATGTGGAGAAGGGCAATGAGGCTGTAAAAAGACTCGAAGCTGCTACAGGCCGACATAGGGTGGCCAAAGCATACGCACTGGACATGGCCAGCACAAGCTCCGTGAAGAAATTTGCAGAAGAGGTGAAGAGTCTTCCTCGTCTGGATGCAGCAATCCTGAATGCCGGCATCTACACACAGGACTTCGTGCTCGTTGAAGGTTTTGAAAGCACGCTCGCAATAAACGTCGTCAACACATTCTTCCTGGCAATCCTGTTGCTACCAACCCTACAGAAATCGAACACAGACGTCAACCCTGGATGCATTTCCATTGTTGCATCGGATCGACATGTGATGACAAATTTACCAGAGTGGAAGGAATCAAATACTCTCAAAGTACTGAGCGATCCAAAGAGGGCCAAGATGAACAATCGGTAAAGGCAGGCCCTGCAACAACAGTTGATGTTTCGCTAAAACTGATGCTACAGTTACTACGAATCCAAGCTTCTGCAAATCCTTATGGCCCGAGGACTTGCCCAGGAACTTTCGGGAAACAGCACGAGAGAGCCTAGCGTGGTTGTGAACAGTTTGACCCCAGGATACTGTCACTCTGGACTGCTCTCCAACGCCAAACCAGTCACAGCATTTGCGTTTAGAATGCTTGCAAAAGCAACAGCACGTCCGGCCGACGTGGGCGCCCGGACTCTCATCGCTTCTATTTCACAGGGAGTCCCGAGTCATGGAAAGTACATCAACGACGGCGAGATTGAAGAGTGAGTGTTGCTCTGCACCGGCATCGTTTTTTGTTATTGACTTCAGTGTTGCAGGAAAGCACTATCTGGCTTCGTGAGGAGCCCTAATGGTAAAGCTGCTCAGGAGAAGTTATGGGGCGAACTGGTAGATCTGCTTAAGCAGAAGAATCCTGAGATCCGAGACTTGCTGTCATTGAAATGAATCACAGCTGTCGATGTTAGTCCCTGTCATGTAGCAATGTATCGGCGAAGGGACAGATGTGAAGCTGCGGCGAAATTGAAACGAGTTCTTCTGGGACTTCGATCTGTACCTTCCGAACGTCACGCAGCATAAATGATCCTGTGATCGCTGAGAGACTGCTGGTCGGGTATAGCTACGACGAGCCCGGTTTGAGTTGCCGAAGTAGGATTGCTGTGAGCCCGAAAGGCTAAGAAATATCGGGCCATTGCCATACCATTGAACGATCATGTACCATACAATGGCCGAGCTGGTCAGTAATCTCATCTTCATAGTTCGTTCCTTAGTATTCAACCTTTAAGTTAAGGACAGTCCAAGGCCTTCGCCGCGTTGCCAATTTTGCGAACTTCAAGCCCATCACGAATACCTTCCGCTTGGTAATCATAAGGAAGCAGTTCAACGTCCACGCTTCAAAGTTAACATCAACCACAAAAGCGGATTCAATCAGAGGAAATCATGCCAACTGCACTGATCACCGGGTAAACTACTCTAATACTTTATCGCTCACAAGGACAGTCTAACATATCGTTAAGGTGCGGAAAGGGTGGAATCGGCCACGCCCTGGCTCAAGAATTCAAACGCAATGGTAAAGATGCTCAGTCTGGTCGCTTCCTAAGGTGTGCATTGTACTGAAACGGGCAGCAGGCTATACCGTCTACACGACTTTGTTGGCACATGAAAAAACCGATCACCTTAGTGAAGCTGGTATCCACGTCTTTACTGCCGATGTTACCAAGGACGAGGACGTTGAGAGGTTACGCGAGGATATTTCCGATGCTACCAATGGCAATTTGGATGTTCTTGTGAACTGCGCGTGAGTACAAAGCAAACGCACCTCATCAGAATCAAGCTAATTCGGCCCAGCGGAATCGGTATGTATCATGTCAACAGCAAGCTTGTTTCCCTCTATTGACTAGATAGTGTACACCATGACCGCCACCGATACCGACGTCAAGGAGGTCGAGAAGATGTTTGCCGTGAACGTGATGGGACCTATGAGAATGGTACATCTGCTTCACCCGCTGCTCATCCAGGCTAAGGGAAAGATCGTCAACATCGGAAGTGTTGGTGGCATAGTGCCTTATGTGTATGGGTGTAAGCCCTGCCTTCAAGTCTGCGTCGGTATTGGATTAGCACTGAGACAGTCACAGCCAGCTACAACGCAAGCAAAGCCGCCCTCCATCATTGGGGCAACACTCTACGGATCGAGATGAAGCCGTTCGGGTTTGTAGCTGGGTCCTGATATCAACCGATCACTCTAACTTCCAACTAGCGTCCAGGTCATTAACGTAATCTCTGGTGAGGTGTCAACAAACATTCTTAAGAGAGATCATGGCCGCAGCCTCCCAAAGGAATCTTACTACCAGCCGCTGGCAGAGGATTTTGCGAACCATGTTCACAGAACACCAAGTGAGCATATGTGAACAGAGCTGGTGCTCGAATGTGTGGCCTTTCACCGAACTAATCGTTCCATTAGACACAACAACTCCTCAAGCGTACGCTCAATCAGTTGTGGCCGAAGTGGTGAAGCCAAAGTCTCGAGCCTGGTTCTGGACAGGTGCAAGGTCGGGCGAAGTTTGGTTTGGTGATGCTTTCCTGCCAAAGACCTTCTGGGTATGCATGTACCGAGACTCGAAGTGGGATGTCCACTGACACTTGAAAATAGGATTGGATATTCACGCGAGAGTTCCAGCTGCAGAGGTTGGCTGGATTCTAGGCTTTTGCACAATATGTAGGCTGGTGGCCAGTTGAGATGTAACGCTATGCTTCACCAAGTAGATCAAGTAGTCTGCGCAATCGTCCGACCTTGTGGACTGAAGATTGCAAATTACCTTGGCACTGCCTGTCGTTCTCAGAAGCCGTCAACTCTACGATAGCTTCGCCCTCGACTAAAAGCTCGTCGACTCGGTTGAATTGCTGTATCTGCCAATAGAGGCTCAAACCTTAGGAGTGAAGGTTGAGAGTCAGCTGGGAGTTGCAATGCAAGTGGAGAGATATGAAACTTCAGTCAAACAGTCAACTTAGGTCGATGGCCTCAATCAGTCAGTCAACACTCAACATCGATCATAGGCAACTTTCAGTAATTGACTGTAGTGAAGACTGATATCACGATATTGGATTCGTCACACAGTATCGATTGTATCTAATGAGCAAGATCGGCGTAATCGCCAGCCAACTCGTTGAGTTCCTCCTTCAGCTCCACGCCATTGGGCGCAAAGTAAGGCTTCACATCCAAAAGAATGAACAGCATTCTCCCGGACTTCTCCTCATCGAGATTCTTCCACTTGTGCATACAGCCACGGTTGACGCCTGGAGCATGTGTTAGGCCCTCTTGTACCCTATTCATACATCGGATGACTTACTGCAATCGCCAGGAAGCATGATCTTGCTCTCGCCGCTCTCTGGGAGCGACAGCTCGAACTTTCCCTCGATGACCACGCCGTAGTCAAGGGACATGGCACGGTGATCCGGAGACTCCATGCCTGGAGCGAAGTCAATCAGACGGGCACAACTGCCAAGAGGGACGTGGATAGCCGGCTAGAATCACTTGTCAGCGCTAACAGCTCATGCTCGATTCGGGAAGAAGACCGCGCCTCATTGTTCGCTGCGTAAGCCAAGTCTTTGTCCTTGTTCATATCGACTGGGTTTTCGTCGGTGCTGTAGATGATGTTTGCAACGGCACGCCCGCGACACATGACACGGTGCCAGGCGCCATCGTCATCGCCAACGAAGACTCCCTTGCCTTCAGCGTTGTGGGAGCTTATGAAGCGGCGGGCAGGACGCAAGTCGTTTGCCGGAAATTTGGTGATAGGACCATCCGTAGTCGGTACAACGTAAGACATGATTGATGTCTGATTGTTGGGTGTAGCTGCTGGTAGATCTTGCAATCTTTCTCTCAGTGTGGCGTCGTTCTTTTCGCTCCATAGTCAAGACCAGGGCATTAAATACATACAGTATTCAACAATTACCGTGTGTTCACTTCTCCGCAGACTGAATTGGCCAAGACGCCGGCCTTGGGCCACAGCAAAAGCCCCCGACAGCTGTGTCAGCAATATTCGTCCACAAGGCAGCAGCACGGTCGCCGAACTCAGCTCCATGACAGTTAACGTACCTCGATCTGACGTGGTTGGCCCCTCAAACACCATGACGTGCCCAAATGGCTTCCCGAATCCTTCCTGTGATGGCTCGGCCATAGTTGTCGCTCCATGTGAAATTCTCGGCAATGCCGAAGCAGCTGCAGAAGCCGACACCACGCTGACTAGTGGACCCTGGGAACTCCAGTTCATCGCGTGCAATCCACAAATGCGCGGGTGTCCGATGCAATACCGTGGGATCCAGCCTAGGTACGAGTAGCCGTTCGTGCTGAAACTTCCATGCTGCCCGCCCACGTGTTGGAGTCGTCACAATCCCCGTGCAGCTCACTCCCCATTGTGTCAAAGATATCAGGTTTCCCAGGTACACTACCTCATAAGTCAACCTTTCAATGCTCTCTTTTCAACTGCTCCAATAGTTGACCTCGACCGAGGCTCAACACAACATCTTTCACAACATGGCTCCAATGATGATGTCCACCGAGCCCAGCACGGGCTCAACAACACCCAGCTCAACATCTTCTCAAGGACAGCCACCTGCCTCCTCCGAGCCTATTGCAATCTGTGGTCTCGGTAAGGCTCAGCACCTTTGATTCTCCACTGGTGCTAACGATGATTTCCAGCATGCCGCCTTCCGGGCGGCTCCAACACTCCAAGCAAGTTTTGGGACTTGCTTGCTGCCGGAAAGTCCGGGAAATGTGACGTTCCCCAGTCCCGTTTCAATGTTGACGGCTTCTATCACCCTGATGGCTCAGGTCGTCCAGGCAGCATGTTCACAAAGGGGGGCTACTTCCTCCAGGACGACATCCGGGAATTTGAAAACAGCTTGTTCGGTATCAGCAACGTCGAGGCGACTTACATGGACCCGCAGCAGCGAAAACTGCTCGAAGTGGTCTTTGAGTGCCTTGAGAATGCAGGAATTCCTCTCGAACAAGCCTCTGGCTCCAACACTGGTGTCTATGTCGGCAACTTTACATTTGACTTCATATCGATGCAGGTCAAAGAGCCAGATTAGTGAGTTGTCCCCTCGAATCACCCAAGCCTTGCGAAGCTGACGTATTTCTGCAGCATGAGCAGATATTCTGCGACTGGACTTGGGACGACCATCCTGGGCAACCGTATCAGCCATGTTTTCAACCTTCTAGGCCCTAGTATGGTAATAGACACGGCCTGTTCATCTTCGTTATACTGCCTCCACATGGCCGCCACTGCTCTGGAGAACTACGAGTGCGACGCAGCTGTTGTAGCTGGCGCAAACTTGATCCAATCAGCGGAACAACACATCGCCACGATGAAAGCTGGCGTGCTCTCGCCAACGTCCGAGTGTCACGTATTTGACGCTTCAGCAGATGGCTATGGGCGTGGCGATGGCATAGGCGCCTTGTACCTCAAGAGACTGCGCGATGCTGTGCGAGATGGCGATGCCATTCGTAGCGTGATACTTGGTTCCGCAATCAACGCAAACGGCAAGACCAGCGGAATTTCCTTGCCACTGGCAGATGGCCAAGAGAAAGTCATCCGGAAAGCAATGGCCAAGGCAGCAGTCATTCCGGATGACATCGTTTACCTTGAGTGTCACGGTACCGGCACCAAAGTTGGCGATGCTATTGAGGTTGAGGCTCTGTCACGGGTGTTCGCAAGTGACGCTGGTCGACAACCTTTACTGATAGGATCGGTGAAGAGTAATGTCGGCCACTCGGAAGCTGCAAGCGGAATTTCCAGCGTCATCAAATCCACGATGGCCCTAGAGAAGCGTCAGATCCCGCCGACTCACGGAGTGAAGAACATCAACCCAAAGCTCAAGTTGGACGAGCGAAATATCGACATCCCACTTACACTTACTGCTATGCCTGGTGTAGTTTCTAAGCTGCAGCCAAAGCGGATTGGTGAGTTTCGCCCAAGACAGTGATATCTTGTTGGATGCCTCGATACTTACATTCGCAGGAATCAACTCGTTTGGCTATGGTGGCGCGAATGCTCACGTCATCTTGGAGGAAGCCTCCTCTGACATGTACAGAGATGCTTCGATTCGGGACATGCGTTCGTCAAAACCGCAGTCCCTCGTAGTGCTGCCTCTGTCTGCAGCATCCACGCAGTCTCTCGAAGCCCGCATCCAGGACTACGCAGCGTTTGACTTCAAGGATACCGATCTTCGAGACTTGGCTTTTACTCTGGGCACACGAAGAAGCCAAATGCTGGTCCGAGGGTATCTCTTGGCCTCTCCATCGGACGCTATCAGCGATTCGTTCAAGAATGGAACATTCGTCAAAAGTCCAGCCACAGTCGGCATGGCTTCCGCTCCGTTTGCGTTTGTGTTCACTGGACAGGGCTCTCAGTGGTCAGGCATGTGTCGTGAGCTCTTGCCAGCATTCCCGATCGTACGAACCGCGATTGAGGAGCTGGACCAGGTCCTACAGAGCCTGCCGCATGCACCCAAGTGGACTCTTCAGGAGGCCATATTGAACGAAAGCGATGCAACGCTGATTCATCTTCCAGAGCGCTCTCAACCATGCTGTACAGCGGTCCAAATTGTGCTGATTCAGCTACTGGCTTCATGGGGCATCACGCCAGACACCACCATTGGACACTCGTCTGGTGAGATTGCGGCGGCTTTTGCGGCGGGTCACATCTCTTCTGCTGAAGCCATCACTGCTGCGTACTATCGTGGATATTGCGCATCTGGGACCGCCAAGAACGGAGCCATGATGGCAGTGGGTCTGTCCGAAGAGAAAGCGAACGAAGTCATCAGCAGCAAGAACCTTGTAGGCCAGGCGCGCGTTGCCTGCATCAACGCACCCGAAGGTGTGACAGTATCGGGCGATCGTGAGGTAAGTGCTGAATTGTGCCCAAAACATTGCCATTTGGATCGAGCATGACTAACAATCTTTTGTCTGGCAGGCGATCGCTGAATTGCTCGAAGTTTTAAAAGGCATGAGTGTCTTCGCTCGAGAACTGAAGACTGGCGGCCAGGCGTACCACTCGCATCACATGCTGGAGATTGGCGGGGAATACCAGTCGTTGCTTGAAAAGGTATTGCCTACCCTTCCACGCTCGACGCGGCTGAACAAAGGCCCATCGTTTGTGTCGTCAGTCGATGTTGAGCCCAAGACAACGGGTTTCACACCGAGCTACTGGCGAAGTAACCTGGAACGTCAAGTTCGATTTGCACCGGCCATCCAGGAGGTCCACCGGCATTGCTTTATTGAGATCGGGCCGCATCCATCACTCGAACTTCCGATCAAGCAAAGTCTTGCACAGCTCCAAGTCCCTAGCTCAGAGGTCCTGTATGCTGCTCCTCTCAGGAGGAACACGAGTGCCTTGGAGACTGCGCTCGGACTGGCCGGAAATTTGTGGCTCAAGGGCTACAATGTGGACTGGACCAAAGTCAACGGGCTCAATGGCTCGGCTCAGGGCATTTACAACGTAGTGACCGACCTGCCGCCGTACCGTTTCTCCTACGAGAACACGCTTTGGAATGAGTGCCGCTCCAGTGTCGAATACCGCAACCGAAAACATCTTCGCCACGAGCTTCTCGGCTCACTCATGACGGGTGGAAATGGTCGCGACCACGTCTTCCGCAATGTCCTGAAAGTAGATGATGTGTCCTGGCTCAAAGACCACAAACTCCAGGACGATGTTGTATTCCCTGGAGCGGGCTATCTTGCCATGGCGATGGAAGCCATTACCCAGGTCACAGACGCGGATAGGAGCAAGCTGCCTTCCTTCAGCTTCTCCAACGTCAACATCACGATGGCGCTGTCATTGCCTCAGGACCAGACCACTCAAACAGAGATGTTCACTACCCTACGACAGTCGAAGCTGACCAATGCAGCTACATCAGCCGCCTGGTGGGACTTTACAGTATCCACATATCAAGACGCCGGAGCTGTACACCATGCTTCTGGCTCCATATCGATCAACCCCAACGGCGCTGTCTTACAGAGCAAGTATCAAGCTCCCGAGGGCACGCTGGAGCCCAGTGCAAAGCGTGTGTGGTATGAGAAGTTCACCAAGGTCGGTCTCAACTACGGACCAACGTTCCAGAGCATCTCGGACTTCCAAACGCCAAGTATGAAGACAGGGCTTCGCAGCGGAGCAACTGTGCCTTTGTTGACGACTTGCGGCGATGCATGGTCCCAGTACCCCATCCATCCCATCACAATTGATGCGATGATTCAGCTGGGAATCATGGCCCTGACCAGTGGTACGCCCAAGAAAATGCGAGCACAAGTGCCAACACGGATCCCATCTCTGACTGTGCACACGTCGGCACCATATTCGGACAAAACCTGCCAGATGAACTCTGTCGTGCGAAGCACTGGTTTCGGCTCATCCGAGGCTGGAGTCGAGATGGTCGCTTCCGATGGGAAAGTCCTCGCGCAGTTCGATGATTTGCGCCTTGCGCCATACCATGCTGGTCTCGGCAGCGATGAAGAGCGTCGCCACCCGATGCTTCGTGTCCTTTGGAAGCCCGATGTCTACGGACTGGGGCTGATGAGGGGCGAGGATATGGAAGTGCACGCACAGAAGTTTGCAGATGAAGCGAACTCGCCGGTGTCGAATGACGGCCTGCTCAAGCTCGGTGCCATTATCGATCTCGTTGTCCACAAGAACCCTCGCGGCAGGATCTTGGAGCTGGGCAACGAGTCTAACGATCTCACGGTTGCTGTACTGGACTTGCTTGCGTACCGTACAGACTTCAAGCGCTTCGCCACGTATACAACGGCGGCTTTTGATGCAAGCGGGGCTCTTGTCGGTGGTCCAGTCAACCTCGAGACCAACGAACGTTCAAAGGAGACCAGTGCCATTACTGAGGCATCGGCCGACATAGTCATCATTCCGAATGTTGAGCCCAGCATGAAAGAGCTACTCCCTAAAGTCGTGGAAGCCATGGATGACAATGCAATCATTCTGGCCGTCTTCCCTGAGTCGGCAGACAAAATGGTGGAGTCGCCTCTTTTGTCATGCGTGTCGTGCCCAGTCAACGAGGGACAGGGATCGCTCGTTGCTCTTCGCAAGCACGGCAAGCCACACAGAGACGCATTTTCAAAGAGCCGGTTCTTGATCGTGGAACAAGAGGAGACTAAGCTTGGAGTCACACTACACACCGCCCTCGACAAGGTATCTGGCAAAGGAGTATCGCGAGTTCTATTGCGAAACCTGGTCAAGGACGACGTGCCATCAGGGACTCATGTGTTCAACCTGTGTGAAGCGACATCCCCGCTCTTGGCGACCATTTCGGACGAAGACATGGACCAAGTCAAGCTGATGACCCAGAATGCCTCTTCCTTGGTGTGGGTCACGAACGGCAACATCTTGGAGGGTGGCCATCCTGAATACGGTCTCGTTTCTGGCCTGTCCCGAGCCATCATGCTGGAGCAACCGGCACTCAAGTTCTACACTTTCGACATTGATCAACCCGAAGAGGGAGTGGACCTGACTGCTGAACGCCTCATCTCCGTTCTCAATCAATCGGCCAAGCAATCTAGTCGGATGACTGACTTCGAATTCGTCCAGCGCCGTGGGGTCGTACACGTCAGTCGCTTCACCCCTGACGACGAGATCAACCAGGACTTCCGCAACAAGCAGGGCTTCGAGACCACGCAATTGTCTTTGAAGGATGCCAAGAACGTGCGTCTGGCAATAGGGTACCCCGGCCAGTTCGACACCATCTATTACCTTCAACAGGAATCGGCTGTAGCCATTGGCCCAGAAGACGTGCGTATCAAGGTCGCCAATGTGGGAGTCAACGCCAAGGATTATTACGTCCTTGCCGGTCGAGTCGATACTCCGGGTGGAACGTGCCAACTTGAATGTGCCGGTACAGTTGAGGCCGTGGGCTCTGAGGTTTCCGCCTTTGCTCCTGGTGATCGGGTCGTTGTTATGGCCCCATCCCACTTCCAGACTTACCAGACCGTGCCATCGTGGGCCTGCCACCACTTACTCCCAACAGAAAGTTTCGAAGTGTGCACAACTTTGCCTCTGGTCTATGCCACTGCAATTTATGCGCTTCACAACCGCGGCAATCTCAAGTCCGGGGAGAGTGTTCTGATCCACTCTGGAGCTGGAGGCGTTGGCATGGCCGCCATTCAGATCGCCCAGAACGCGGGCGCGGAGGTAAGTCGTACTAATCATTCTGCTCATGTCCATGCTGACAGAACGCCATCAGGTTTTCACCACCGTCTCCACCCCTGACAAGAAGCGCTTCCTGGTGGAGCGCTACGGAGTCAAAGAGTCAAACATCTTCTCCTCTCGAGACACCTCTTTCTTGGCAGATCTCCTGGAGGCCACCAACGGCCGTGGCGTTGATGTAAGTGCAAAGGGTAGAAAGCATTGGCTGAGGCATGCGCGTTGCGTCTCGTGCTCAGCAACTGCTTCTACGACATTGGAACGTGTTGTTTGCGAGTATAGCTAACACCACTCGTTTTAATAGGTGATCATTAATTCGCTGACTGGGGATCAACTTCATGCAACATGGAAGTGTGCAGCACCCTTCGGTCGCTTTGTCGAAATCGGTAAAGTGGATCTCACAACCGCAGGACGCTTGGAGATGGACAACTTTCTGCGCAATACCACTTTCACGGCTTTTGATCTGAGCAACCTCTACCACTCAGGCGCACAGTCGCTGCAGGACATCTGGAGAGATCTTCTTCGCCAAGTCATGACGCTCTACCGCGAGGGCAAGATTGGCGAATTGCAACCTGTGCGTTCCTTCGACATTAGTGAAATGACTCAAGCTATGCGGTACTTTGCTTCTCGCAGCCGTATGGGTAAGGTCGTTATCAGCATGGCGGATGAGACTTCGATGATACCGGTGCAGAAGCTCAAGCACGACACAGTGTTCGATGCCAACAAGGCGTATGTCATGGTCGGCTGCTTGGGAGGACTCGGGCGCACCCTCTCCAGATGGATGATCAAACGCGGTGCCAAGAAGTTTGCTTTCCTAGGTCGCTCCGGTACAGACAAGCCCGCGGCTCGGCAACTGATCGAGGATCTCGAGCAATCCGGGGCCGAGTGTGTCGTGATTCGTGGCGACGTATGCAGCGCCGACGATGTTCAGGCTGTGGTTGCCGCCGCCGCCGCGCAAGGACCCGTCGGTGGTGTCGTGCAGGCGGCCATGGGACTCAACGAGGCAATCTTCTCCAACATGTCCAACAAATACTGGCATACGGGTATCGATCCAAAGGTCCAGGGTACGTGGCATCTGTACAACAGTCTCAAAGCGGTTGGCGGTGAGGGATCGCTGGACTTCTTCTTGTTCACCTCCTCGGTCTCCGGCAGCGTGGGAACAGCTACTGAGTCAAACTACTGCGCAGCCAACCACGTCCTGGATCAGTTCGCGAGATATCTACGCCGCCAAGGTCTGCCCGCCGTGTCGGTTGGTTTGGGCATGATTTCTGAGGTTGGGTACCTCCACGACAACCCGGAGATTGAGGCGCTCTTGCTTCGCCGTGGTATCCAGGCCATTGACGCTGACGAGCTGGTACAGCTGATCGACTTTGCGTTGTCTTCCAGCAAGAAGCTTGGAATCCACCATGCTCATGACGATCTTGCTGCGAGCCATCTGTTGACCGGACTGGAGGCCTTCGGGTTGAAAGAGCTTCGCAAACAGGGCTTCGAGGGATCACTGCCAACCATGGACGATCCACGTGCTGCGATCTTGGCAAGCGCGGTCGAAGGCGATGGCGACGGTTCTGCTGGTCCAGTGCAGAGCGGACGTCTCCCTGTTGAGGTCGCCAAGGAGGTGGAGGCTGGAGCATCGCTTCATGAGGCGGTGTTGAACCACATTCGTCGTCGCTTTGGCAACTTGGTGCTGATGAAGTATGACGCGGTCAACGTCCAGAAGGCATTGGCGGATTACGGTATGGACAGCATGATCGCTGCCGAGTTCAGGACGTGGTTCTATCAGAATCTTGCTGTTGACATCCCACTGCTGCTGCTTTTGGGGCAAACATGCACGCTGGAAACGCTGCGAGATCTTGCCGTTACGGAGTTGGAGAAGGAGGAAGAGGCGTAGCTAATACATAATGAGTCAATGTGATCATCTACATCGAGCATCACTTTGGTCTTCTTACATGTAAAGCCCATCCCTTAGAGCCGATTGAGTGTGACGCCATGTTGGCATTGCAATGTTGTCCGAGGGTGCGTAGCAAAAGAGGTGGCCGCTCTATTTTCAGACAGCGACCGCATTATCGTGTACCGTGAAGTGCTCTTGATACCTTCGACCTTTGAAGCGTTGTAGAAGCGTCGCAGCTACGATCCTGCTGTTGCAATAGCTGATAGATGATCGCACTCTGGTATCTTTATCATCCGCTCTCGGTCGTGGCACTCTACACGACTGGCCCGCGTGGAAGGCGGTTTTCTCTGGCCAGTCGACCCTCGTTACACATGACTGAAATTGTCCATTCCGGGGTTCCTACATTAGCTTGGTAGGACAGCAGATTGACGGGCACGGTGCCGATTCATTGTGCAGTATCCCGGTCTGTACACGCGACGGTAAACGTCACCGCTTGGGCACACCTTCGACATGGTGCAGAAGGTGGAAGTGTCGCGGGACGGTCTTGCAATTGATATGCTGTGCTCGCAAAAAGGATTATCTGGTTGGCAGACCAGCGCACTGAGCATTTCTGGCCACCTTTTTCAGCAAACAGCAGCAGATCAGGATGTGGACGATGGTGTAGCCGAGGCTGTGCACTCATTCACCGCAATTTGTTAACAGCGGCGCGCACACACCAGAGATTCCGGATATCAGGCGAGCGTGTGATAGCGACAATAGAAAAGTGAGGAGGTGAAGAACAAAGTGAAGTGCAGCAAGAGCAGCGGATCCCCGCAGCAGCAACCGCGATCCGGGAACTAAGGAGCTCCGGATCTACATAACGGACATTTTAGTTGGGATTTCAGGATTTCAGGATTTTAGGATTTCGGATTTGCGGAGGAAGGCTTGGCAATATATATCTACTATCACTCTCTATAGTGATCTTTGTTACGGCTGTTTACTTAGTAAATATATAATTTCTATACTAAGTAGAGTATTATATTATTAGCCTATACTATTATCGCTATTATTATATAAATAGATTAATATCAGGCTATATATTAATTAATAATAGCGATAATAGTATTAAATATATAGTTAGCTTAATAGTAATTAATAGCTACTAAGTATTAAAGACTAAAGTCTAATAACTTCTAGCTAAACTATAGTAGGCTAAGGATTCGATAGCTTTTTCGAGTTAGAGCGATACCTACTCTAGTTCTAGTATTCTTTCTAGTAGTTCCTTTATAAGTATCTAGTTTATCGTTACTAGCCTCTCTAAGATTAAATATATAGTAGTCTTTAACTTACTAAATTATAGACTCTTCTTATCTTACTAGTATATTACGGCTATCTATACTCTTAAGCTACTATCTCGCTACCTACGTTATCTCTATAACGCCGACTACTATAGTAGCCTATATTACTTCTATAGTATAAATAATAATATATAGCTCTATCTTTAGCTCTAATAATAAGACTAACTCTAATCTAACCTAGCTAATTACTATAGTTAAGCTAAACTTATAGACTAGTATATTAACTAATTAAGTACCTATAAATAGATCTCTATAAGTAATATATAAGTAGATAGGTTAAAGAGATCTATTTAAGAATTAATACTAAGTACTAACTACTACTAAAGAGGAGGACTTTAAGTAGCTATAGGCTAAGTTAGTACTAACGGCTCTAGTATACTAACTTAGGTACTACTACTACTTATTACTAGTTATATATATAGTAAGATATAATATACTTCCTAGCTACTATACTTTTTCTCTACTTATATTTACTAAGAGTAGGAGATTTGTATATATATTTAGTAATTCTAAAAGACGAATATACTATCTTAGTAGTTATTAGTAACAAGCTAGCTATTTTAGATATTACAATATCTTATTATTACGAGCTAGAACGAGAATATTCCTTCTAGCTTTAAGTCTTCTACTTAACTAATAGCGTTTAGTAAAAGATTAGACCCTTAGAGAAGAAGAAGAAGAAGTAATAACGTCTATAACTCTTTGTAGGTAAAGAAACTAGAACGTCGCGCCGTAGCTGCTTGCTTGCTCCACTCTTTCCCTGGATAAGGACTGCATTCATTCATAATCCCATCAATCGAAAAGCAGCCTCCCTCCGGAGAACCCGTTGCCGACGATAAAAAGCAAGAAAACATGTACAAAGTCACCATCCACGCATACCGTCGCAAGGATATGTCAGAAGAAGACTTCCATCGACACTGGACCAACATCCACGCCCCCAAAGTCAGCGCTTTCCTCCGGAAATATGGAATCGTGGGCTATACACAGGTAAAATTCGCCAGACCCGTCCCCCGCCCTTTCCCCCTTTCCTTTTCCCTTCTTTCCCCCTTTTTTTTTGTGGCAATCTTCTCAAGATTCGCTAAAATAAAATAAAAACACAACAGTATCACACCCCATCCTGGGTTCGAGCCAAAGCCTCACAACAGCTCCACACGCTCGGCCCTTTCGCGAGCGATAATCTCGTCGACTACGACGGCTACGTGGAATTGCGCATGCCGGAGTTGGATTGCTACGAGAGAGCCAGGAGGGATCCGTACTACGCCCAAGTGGTGAAGCCGGATGAGGAGGCGTTTTTTGATTTCGAGAGGAGTCGGATTACGGTTGGGTGGGAGGAGGTGTATATTGAAGGGGGGGAGCTTCGATAATGAGAATGAGAGGGCGAGAGTTCAGGTGGTTTTTTTTTTTTGAGAGAGAGAGAGAGGGTCTGTCTAAAAATTTTTATCCATGTAGCCCTGTCCTTCGTAGTATGACTTGCCGGAAGTGTGGATTTCTTGAATGAATAGAAGCACGTGAATTGTGGGTCTGGGGTGTGATGGTTAGGTCCGTGCCCTTCTGCTGTTCTGTGTTGAGCCACGGACGACCTCGCGCTAACTCTTTGATGCAATGTGTCACGACAATGTCATCAGCTCACGTAGCTTCAAGACTTACTGCTTGCATTGTGCAAAAGTACAGTCTTGCTGAGTATTGAGATTTTCACCCACAGACCCAGGTAAGGGAAGAGGATTAGATGAACAATACTTTGCGACAAGCCATGGAGGCTAGCTAGCCTCAATCAATACTCACATCCAGACGAGAAATTCCCTGCCCCACGAAAATTTACTTGCGCAAAGAGCCCGGAAAAAGGCTTCTTCCCTCCATCAGACATCCTTCAAAAACGAACCAGGTAATCTATCCGGAAGCTCTTTCGGTCCCCCTCAGCGACGACAATCTCTGTGCACCACTAGCTAGCTAGCTAGCTAGCTACATTTGTACCGAAGCTGAGCTCTGGAGGTGAGAAAGACATGTATCCTAGCCTAGGGCACCCACCTACCCTACCTCTCGACCAAGTCTTCTCGCGAGGACTGTCTCTCTGCAACGCTAACCAGACCAGAAACCTCCTCAACATGAGGTTCCCCCCGTCCGAGCAAGCAAAACGTCTCTGGCACCTTTCCGCTACAGCATTCCGGACGAAATCAGTCCCAGTCCCAAAGAGCGTGCGCTCTACTCCATGGATGTCAGAGCAGAAGCCGAATGAAGTGCTCATGTTGAAGTTTGCTAATACTGCCGCAGGCGATTTGCGTGGGAAGAGGGAAATCGCGGCTCATTGTATCTGTCCATGGCTCGCCGTCGGTGGCTGCGATGGAGAGTGAGTCTGCAAGAGAGAGTGTCTGTCGAGTGTAGAGTGATTGTATTCTTAGAATAATCGCCGGACCTAATATATTAAAGCGGCTTTGGAGAAGATGAGTGCCGCATAATTATTCAAATTCCTTCGAGTTGTAATCCCATGACCTGACCGAGTGTCCTCGTAAAAAACAAAAAGCTCAGGCTCGAGCGACTTGCACGGGCCGTATGAGTTGCGATATCTAGATAGCACCCGTCGAGATAAATAATTAGTACGTCGCAAATTAAAAGAAAAAGTTTTCTGGGCACTGAACCCATCATCACATCACATTACATGCTCTTTCACACCACCCTCATTGGTCGCTAATCAAGCATGTCTCGCCTTAATCCGATCCGCCGCTCGCTCCGCCAAAGCATAGAGCGTGCTCGTCAGATGACCCGAGACCTGGAAGGGCAACACACTGGCATCGACAACCCTGACATTCGCCGTGCCATAGACCAAATGATCACTATCCACAACCCCTCCCAGTTCCCTGCTCATCATCGCCGCGGTGGAAATGTAGTGGAAATTGGATCGGTAGGATGACTTGAGCCAGTGGGCCCACACCTCCTCAGTGGCATTCGCGGGCACGACGGCCAGACCGGGCGTGCTCTCCGCGCCGTAGGAGTCGTTCAGGGGGGTTGCGTTGGCGATCTCGCGGGCCTTGCGCGCGGTGCCGACTTGTTGCTGGACGTCCCAGTCGAGCATGAAGTAGTTCGGGTTGATGGAGGCCGGGGCCGAGGCGTTGGCCGAGGTGATGTGGATGCTACCGCGCGAGAAGGGGATCAGGCCCCAGTATTCGATGCCTGCCATGCCGCCGGATGGCGCGTTCACGATGATCTCGGCGATGACGGCTTTGTCGTCGAAGACGATCTTGTGCTGGATCTCCAGGAGCTTTTCGATTGCGGCTTGGCTGACGACGTTGCCGGAGGCTTCGACGACCTTCTTGGCGTACGCCGGGATGGAAGATCGGATGGTCTTGGAGATGGTGTGAGCGGCATGGCGGCCGAAGACATCCTCCGCGTTGTAGTATCCGATGAATCCACCTGATCCGGTGAAGTTTTCCTTGGCAGCATAGGCTGTGTCGATGGTGGTTTGATCTTGAAGGTTTTCACCGACAAAGGGGAGATCGACCTAATACACAGAAGGAAAGAGCATCAGCGGTGTCCAAGACAGAGTAGTGAGAGATAGTATGGCACGGCGGGTAGATCAGTGGCTTGGAAACGGAACATCGGGTTGAGAATGGCTTCTGCCTTTCTGTAACATACCTTGACTTCAATCCCAAGCTTCTCGAGGGTTCTATCTCAATCATTAGCAGGACAGTCAAAGGGAAGAGTCCAAAAAGACCACTTACTTCTTGTTTCCCACCCCAGACTGCTCGAGGATCAACGGCGAGCGCAGAGCGCCTGCGGACAGCACAACCTCTTTCTTCACAGAGAGCTGATGCTGATTGCCGGAAGCATCAGTGAAAACAACGCCGTTCACAGAGGGGTCAGACCCATGCGATGCCTCCTCCCAGGTCAGTCGCTCGACGGAAGAGTTCTGGTAGAGGTGCAGATTCGCACGAGTGCTAATGGGGAAATAGTATGCGCGGGCAGCGTCTTCGCGGATAGATGTAGTGGGGTTGAGAGTCTTGGGGAAGATGTTGAAACCACGCATGTAGCCATTGTTCGGCTCGCCGTTCCAGGGCAGTCCCACGGAGTTGAAAGACGCGTTCAGGATGCCAGAGAAGTTGTTGCCGACCATCTGACTTGGCCAGCCACTACGATCGAACCCTCAGACGTTAGAGCAGATTCCCAAAGTTGGAGAGGTCGATATTCTTGCAAGCACTTACACGGTAAGCGGGCCATGAAACCCATGTGCGCTGACTTGGTAAGTGGATCCATCTTGGACCTGCGCTGCAGTAGGCACTTGGAAGCCTTCGCTCTTCTTGTAGTACGGCAAAAGAGAATCCCAGGTAACGTTGTTGCCAACCTTTGCCCAAGCATCAATCTGGCCAGTTTCAGCCCTCATGTAAGTCATGCCTAGCCACTCCTTTAGCCGAAACCTCATCACACAGCTACATTGTAGTCACCCACCATTGATCGTGCTCGTTCCTCCAAGAGCCTTTCCCGCTCTCAAGACCTGCGTCTTATTCTCAGCGTAGATTTGCGCTTCGCTCTCGTAAGCCCAGTCGATGCTCGTGCCGAAAGCGTTGCCATAGCCCGTGGTGGTCGTCACGTTGGGGTTGTTGAAGACCGAAGCGCCTGCCTCGATAATGGCCACAGAAACGGCCGGGTCCTCGCTCAGTCGATTTGCGACGACCAATCCAGATGTGCCTCCACCTACTACAATGTAGTCATATTGGCTGGTGGCCCTCGGAAGCTGAGCCGGGACAGCCAAAGCGGTAGCCAAGAGTGTAGATAGGGCCAGATGCTGATACATGGTGGACACGGATGTCGAAGAGGGCCTTCGCACGGCCGTGGACTATGTGTTCAGAACTTCAGCACGAGGTTAGGTATCGGTAGGAGCCTTGACAAGACAGTCGTATGAAATGCGCAGGAACACCAGATTGAAGTCGAATATCTTGGTCCCGCACCGTAAACAGCTACTTACTGCAGTATGCAAAGGAAATGCCTATGAGGACCGCCATCGACTTAATACCTCTCGCAGGTATGCACCGACCGAGCGCGTTATTGCCAGCTCGTATTCCGGTGGAAGCAGGTGGATCTCAGCAGCGAAACTTGAGCAACAGCGAAATCGCGCACGTCCGCGAAGGAGCGCATAGTTCGTGATAGCCAGCAAAGATTGGCCCAGCAAGAAAAGTGGTCTGTCTCACAAAAGAGCCAGAGGCAAAAGTTCGGAACAATCGAGGCTCATCCAAGGGAATGGTTATGTCACGGACAACAGGCAAATTGAACCGGAATGCCAGCTAATACCATGTTTACGTCCACATGTCGATACAAGTGTCGTCTTCGATGCTTCTTCTGGGTATTCATCTCATGATGATCAACACCAAGAGCAAGCAACATGCAATTTCTTCTTCCGAGACCCGCCCGTAATTTCTTCCGACGTTTGTCAGAGCGTTTCCTCTAGAGCAAAATCCGTTCGCCTTCGCTAAATTTGCCACAGTGCAATGCCAATAAGTGGTACAGCCGTTGTAGTTGTCGTGTATGTCATCATCTTTCCCGCCGGTTATAGCCTCACGTCAACGTGCATACAGATGGAACAAAGTCCAAGCTCTTTCTCTAAACCCTCGAACCGCGCGCAGATTCGAAAACCTCCTTCGTCATTTCCAACAAGCTTCGCTTCGTCGTCTTTTGCGTAAAGTCGAGATTACCAACATTGCACCAGTCTGTGCCGCCAACCTTGATGGGCAGGCAAGACAGATATTTGCACCAAGTACAGCCGTTTCTCCACACATAGAAGTTCTTGAGCAGCAAAATGAATGCGATGAAGACAGCGAGTAGAGCTGCGGCGCGCACAAGCCACCAGGCCCACCAAACACCTCTGCGGTCCTTGAAGAAACCAAGCGGATTCTTGATGAAGCTTCGAAGGCCATTGTTGCGGTCATTCTGGCGAGCAACCTGCGAGTACACGGCGGAGATGTCCTGCGAGGTGCGTCTTGAGATGGCGTGCGGTGAACGCAGGAGGCAGATGCCCAGTACGAGGCCCATGAGGAAGCCACCAATGTGTGAGAAGTTGTCGAGTCCCGGTAGCAGACCAAGCACGAATGCAATGAGCACGTCCACAATAATGAACATCAAGTCCTTGATTGGGCTATCGCGTTCCTTCCAGTGGTAGAGCAGGTCCAGCAGAGTGATGGCCAGAATGCCGAACAGACTACCTGAGCAGCCAGTGGATGCTATCCCCGTTGCTGCGAAGTTGCCGCCAAGCACGAAGCCAAATATACCGGCCGCGAAGTAGAGAATTGCAAATCGAACACTGCCGATCAGCAGCTCCACGTCGCGACCCAAGGTAAGCTGCAAGAGCAGGTTGAAGCCGATGTGGATGATACCCGCATGCAAGAAGATGGGCACGATGAAGCGCCACCACTGGTCAGGTGCGGGTTTGTCACTCAGACTTCCACCGACCTTGGGATTGAGGTCGGCACTAAATCCGCAAAGATCAGAAAGCTGGCAGGTGACACTGTCGCCAGTCGTTGCGGTGGCATTCGGACAGGGCCACGAGATGGACTGGCTGGCGTTCTGTACTCCGGGCATAGTGTGCATGCAAGGCTGATAGCGAGCACCCATGTTGATCAGTACATAGGGCGATGGCCCGATCATGGGATTGAAAGACGGGTGAATCTCGATCGGAGACTTGGTCAGAACCGCTGCCGACACGTTAGCCAGTCCGTCCAAGATGTGGAGGCTTTGTTTCTGCCTTACCATTCCTGATGATCTCCGCAATGAAGACGATCAATTGTGCAAGCGTCAGAACGTACACCACCCATGTGATTTTGCCTCTGAACCAGCCCTGTCTGCTGCGTGTCCGCTTGTGCTTCTGTTTCCGCGGGTCTGCATCTCTTACGAAGGGGTCGTCCTGCTCGTGCGGTAGTATAGGGGAAATGGTATGCGTCGAGTCGTGCTTGGGTTTTCTGCCGTTCAAAGGGATCGCATTGTCATCTTCAAAGGGATCCGCGTCATCGTGTATCCTCCCATTCGCGCCTGTGTACGACTGCGGAGGGTGCTGGTGGCCTAGATATGTGCTGTGTGCGTCGGGGTCGAAGGGGGATTGGGATGGATGCGGCAGCGGCGGTAGGGGACCGTCGTGGCGGTCGGGAAAGTCGTAGTCATGGTAGGGACTGGCGTGTGCGGTAGGATATGTATTGTAGTAGTCGTTTGCGGCCATGCTGACTCTGGGAGGGCGGTAGCGAGTGACAGGACTGATCTATCGAGATTCTGCCTTGCCGGCGCTGTGGTTGTATTATTGTGTAGTGTATGAGGAGGCCGGAGGCAGTGAAATGTTGCTGCTTCTTGTGCTCGCGAATGCTTGCGTAGATCCTGGACAAGTGCCTGGCAGATGCGTCGCCGACGTGCAGGCCCCAACGAATGACTGCGCTGCGTGTGGCAGCAAACGATGTGGACGTCGGGAGACACGCGCGCACGCTTCTGGGTGTGGGTGGATGTGGATGTGGTTTGTACGAATTCCAGCGAAAAAGTATTGAAGGTTTGGGTGAGTCGGCCGCGAGGACAGCGATGATGAGGCGTCGCACAAGGATGTACGGTAGGCAACGATCGTTCGCAGCGGAAAATAGCAGAGCACAGCACAGCAAGCTCTGCGCAGCGCGTCGTGTGGCGCAGCTGCTGCGACGTCGATCGATCCGGATCTTCTTTCAAGCATGTCCGCTCTGCCTCAAAGGCCTCGTCATTTCCACATGCTACCAATATAGCAATAGTGATACCTTGCTACGACTACAGGCACTCACATCCTCACTTCTACAAAGTCACTTTCCACATTAAATGTAGAGCATGCCTAAGCACATACAGTGCTCCTCGCATCCACACAAATCCTACCATCAAACCTTGATGACTGGGACTTGGAACGGAATTTCTGGCTTTCAATTTTTTTCATTGGGCGGGTATTGAAGCAGACGAAGTACAGCCCACTAAGCTGAATCTCGTCCTGAACGCCTCATACTGCAAAGAGGTCAGGCGGTGAGGCCTAGTTGCACGTCAGTTCAGCAAGCCGGTAGCTCGCCCTATCATGGTATCTTGTTGGTGCTCGCTCTTTTTTCCTTTCTATTTCTCATCTCCCCTTTCTCCCTCTATCTCAAACCAAGTGCGAATGATGAAGCCGTAGGACTCGGCTTCAAGTTCGAGAATCACTTCTCACCAACGCCTCGATTTCTTTCCCTCCTTGAGCATGAGACCTTGCCTCGTCATGCTGAACAATTCGGGTATCGCGGATTCAGGTTCGGGTTCGTGGGATAGTCCATGCTCGACGTGCTACACAGCTGCACAGCTGCTCTCTGCCACTGCTCGCTGCCACTGCTCGCTGCCACTGCTCGCCGCTGCTCACTCTGGCTGCTTACCAGAGAATGTACATACCTTAGGCGTTCTTCGCCTGTGGGAAGTTCATGTTGTAGACCGCCTCAACCATCGTATCGGCCGTGACCATCTTACCATCGAAGTAGCGTCCGTTGAGGCCGCGGAGAGCCTTCTCGCCGCCCTTGAGCTCTGCGAACTTGATGTACACCTGGCCCTGATCGCCATCTGGCGGGATGCCGACGTGGACGACCTTACCATAGGTGGCGTTGCACTCCTCTTCGATATCTTTCTGGAGGAGCTCTTTCCAGTTCGGGCCCTCGTCCTTACTGTACAAGCTTGTCAGCATACTGCTCTGTCCTTGACGTGATAAGTCGGCGCGTATACTCACGTGTTCTCATCGTACATGTTCTTGGCCACGATGCAGCGACTTGGGGCCGACTGGACCACGATGGGCTTGGATGCCTGGTACTTGGGAGCGATCTTCTGCTCTGGCTCATCGGTACGCGCAAGCTTGCGCATGAGAGCGTCGCGGCTGTAATTGCTGAAGTTCACGCCGCCCACGTCGGAGTCGTCGAGTGCGCCCGCACCACCAGCCTTGTCGAGATCGCGGGCGGCTGGACGGTCGAAGTTGCCGGTGCCGCCAGCTTGCGTGCCACGACCTCCCATGCCAGAGAAGGAGGAGCCCTGGTGGTTACCTTGATTGCCGAAGCGCTGCATGAGGTTCTGCGTGGACTCCGGCGTGAACTTGTCATTTCCAAGACCGACGCGAATCGGGCGACCGGCGAGCTCAAAGCCGTTCATGCTCTCGAGGGCCTTCTTTGCTTCTGCAGGATCAACAAACCTCAGAACAAGTCAGTCTCAACTTCTCCGAGAGCGGTGTAATCTTACTCACTGCACAAAACCATAGCCCTTCGAACGGCCGCCCTCCTCCTTCTGGAGCTGTACAAACTCAAGATCACCGAAGGACTGGAAGACGGTCTTCAAATCTTCCTCTGAAATGGAGAAGTGGATATTGCCGACATAGAGACGGTGGAATGGAATTCCGTTCGAGTGGGTGGCGCCGCCTTCGTTGGTGCGGGCCTGGCGGTTCTTCTCTGCTTCCGTAAGTTGAGCGATAATAGGAATGCCCATTAATTTTTGCCCGGTGAGACCAATGGCCTTCTGAACTGACTCTTCGTCCTTGAACTCAACGTATCCGACACTGCAATTCTGTGAGTACTCCATTCCGCATGAGATGAAAGAAGACGCTTACCCCTTGGAACGTCCGCTCACCCTGTCCTTAACGATCTGAGCGTCGACCACCGGGCCTGCAGCCTCAAAGAACACCTTTAGATCCTTCGAGCGAAGACGAGCAGCGAGCTGCTGCACAAAAACGGTACGCCTATCGCGCTCATCATCAGTCGGCTCTGGTGTCTTACGTTTATAGCCGCCTGCTGGCGAGCGATGGTTGTCGTGAGAGCCGCGCGTGTCACGTTCGCGGACACGGCGGTCTCTGTCGTCCCTGCCACCACGATCGCGGCCTCCGCGGTCACGGCTCTCGCGACGAGGGCCACGGCGGTCGGAGCCAGGGCGGTAGTATCTGTCATCGTCATCATCGCGGTCCGCGGAGTAGCGTCCGCCTCCACGATAGAAGTCTCCGCCGGAGATGCGCTCGCGAGAGCGGTGGGAGCGACGGCTATCTGGTCGAGGGGAGCGACTACGGCTCCTACGCTTCGTTCCGTTTATACTGTCACGGTCAGTGCCGCCCTGCGCATCGTCCTCGAATGGGTCATGCTGGGACCGACGAGCCCGACGCTCATCGTTCTCGCTTCTCTCGTTGGTATACGTATACTTGCGGTCTCCGTTGATGTGCTTGGTTGGGCCGTTTGACGAGGTCGGGCGGGAGGAAGAAGAGTGTGGGTCATCAACTGGGTATGATGAGCTGAAGAAGTCTGAACGCTCAAGGCGCCCGTCGCCCGATGAGGGCATGCCTCCCATCTGCGTGTCGGTGAATGCATTCTCGCGGCGCTCGGCTGCTTTCTCTAGGCGGATGCGCTCCTTGGCCTTCTTTTCCTCGCGCTCGAGAAGCTCGGCAATGCCAACGGCATTACCGCCTGCAAATGCCATGATTGTTGGGTGGGGTTCTTGACGTAGTGTAACTTGGTGCTCACTGTGATGGATTCGGGGCTAGAAACCGCTCGGGTGGTGGAGGTGGTGAAAATGTTTCGGATCGCCTAGGTGAGAATTGGACGTCGCCGCCGCGCGGGCGCTGCAAGAGAAGTGAGTTCGCCGATGGCAGTCAAGTCGGGTTAGAGAGAGGTGTACGGTCGAGATACTCCTCGGTGGGTTTTGAGGTGCAACAATGCGCTTGCTAAACACTGGTTGGTAGCGAGGTATTGCGGTGTGGGTTGTTGGTCGAGGTTTCGATTTGAGTGGATTTGTCGAGGAAAGAAATGCGGAGGCACGCGCTAGCGGGACTACCCGGAGCTAACGTGGCCGCCTTGCTGAGAACGTGAGCAGCGTCAAGGGGGGTACCGATAATGTCGCCTGCACATTCTGCGTGAACAATTCGGACTGGCATACAATTTCAGATTTTGCAGTGGAAGCCGTTGATGGGACGCGGTAGCGTGAGCAGTGAAAATCAGCGTATCATTGTGTTGTGGCGCGATGACTGTGCGCATTATCATTATGTATAATGTCTGATATTCTACAAGCAGCGCTCGTTGTACTGGTATTCGACGCCTGTCCATGCCATGCTATAGCAAATTCAACTCTACAACTGAATTATGCTGTCTTGAGCACCTTGCTGCGAGGCGCCGGGGGTGGAGGGAGCTCAGTTCCGAATATCGTATCCCAGAACCGGCTTGTGACTCCGAAGCCGTTTTCGTAGTCCATGAAGTGGTGCTGGAGATGGTATTTCTTGAGCTCGCGGTAGTACGACGGAAGGCTACAAAAGTCAGCAGGGCATCAACAGTCGTTGCAAGAAGGCTTTTACTTACTTCTTGTGGTGTAGGAAGTAATGGGTGAGGTCGTAGCAGACATAACCGAATATCCCACCACAGTATACAGCTACCGCAGCATACCAGTCATAGGAGAATACAGTGTGCGCGAGCTTCCAGAACGGAGTGGCCAGAACGATGAAGAGCGTCGGCGGCATGACCAGGCGCAGCTTGTCCATGGGCAGATAATGGTGTATGCCATGCAGCAGGAAATGCAGTGTTATGAAGACTCTGTTGTCTGGAAGGTAGTCGTCGAGATGGAAAAGGAACCGATGAAGACAATACTCCACCAGCGTCCAGAGGAAGAGTCCAGTCAGCCAGTATGATGCGAGGATTGGAAAGCTGAAGTGCTTCGCGGCGAGGATTGTGCCGTAGGCAACCGGAGGCAACCAGAACGTAGGGACGACCCACCATGGCGTCTTGGAGAGTGGCTCCAAGAAGTTACCAAAGAGTGGCGCGCTGTCACCACCTTTGTAATGACGTGGCCGATGTACCTGCTCGAGGTAAAATTTCTTGCTGAAGCCACCATACCAGACCTGCATCAGGAGCGGCCTATCCAAATCCAAAAACTTGTGCTTTTTGTAGTCTGACCGCGCATCCGTCTCCTTGTTCAGGTCTGCTTCCGAGCTCATGCCAGTCGCCTCATACGTGGGCTCTTCCGCTTCCTCATTGCCACTGGCAACAACAGTGTCTCTGGCCCTCACTTCCTCCGCAGCGCCATTGCTTGTCCTCTCCAAATCTTCCATTCCCTTCGCGTTCGGCTCCATTGGCAAGACACTGAAGGGGTCATTGCTCTGTTTTGCTGCGTCCAGTACCTTCTCAGTCGCGACAAATCCAACGAGGTGGTCATCTAGGATTTCCCAAGCCGACTCGCTGTGAGCATGTGAAATCTCATCTTCCATGATTTCCTTGACATCTTTGCCCGCATAGTCCAAGATCAGGTCCGCGCCGCCGGGGTGGTCTTCGAGGAAAGGCGTGATGTCGTATACCTTGGTTCCGACCGTTACGTAGCAAGACTTGGAGGTGTTATGTGCAGCGACCTGTGCCGAAGGCAGGGTCGGGAGTGTTCGGCCAGGCATGTCGCGAAGTCGTGTCGCGAAGTTTCGCTCGAGGAAAGTCAGGTCGAGTCGCGCGCCGTCTGTGCAAAAGACAAGAGGTCTTCCTTTGGGGTGGCTGCTGTAAAGTATAAAGGACTGCTAGAGAACGAGATGAGCCTCACGCCATCTCCTGTTTGGCGCCGGGTGGGCCGGGATGCAGCGGACGTGGCGAGACTCTGATTTTCAGGGTCCAGGAGATCCTCGAGACTTCCGCTTCTTCCCACTTCATCCCGTTGATCGTCATTCCCATTTCCCTCGAATGCACCGCACGCGGCGGTCGACGACACCGACGGTCCTCCATCTTGCATATTCAATACTCATAAACGTCGTGATAGTGGAGCTGTGTTCGAACAGCGATCACATTCGGCAAATACGGACATTGACAGCGCGTCAGCATTGGGGGACATTGGGATGGAAATGTAGACCAGGTGAAAGAATGGAAGACTCGATTACAAGTTTAGTTCGCACTTCACCGTGCATACAAATAACCTTCAACGGTAGACACCTCCGTTTCCAGAAGAATAGAAAGAAATGCAGCGATGGAGAGGCCTTCCATCCACAAGAATGCCATCCTGAGTCGCTTCCCGTGACAATGCCGCCGGCCTAGTCGATCTCAGAAATGTCCTGCCAGGAGAGCTCGACCAGGCACTTGCCTAGCTCCTTCATCAACGCAACCGCAAAGCCTGGCAAATCCATCAACTTCTCCAGCTCCCCCAAGCTGAAGCCAGCCGAAACATCGCCCTTGGCCCGGCTTCTCATACCGAACACAACCTCCTTCAGAATCACGCGACGCAGTGGCGAGTCGGCGGCCGTGCCCTCAAATGCAGTGCGCACGACTTCGGTGCTTGGCCACTGAATGCTCAGCTTGCAATGTAGATCCCTCATTGCCGCACCGCAGAGGTCGGGCAAGCAGTGCATGTCGGCGAAGATCCAGAGCTGGACGTCTCGCAACTGGGCATTGGACACGGCAGTGGCACTGCCAACCTGATCGGCAAAGGAGTCGCTGAGCTGTCTGGCGTTGAAAAGCCAGAAGAGGAACTCGGTGACGGTGTCACACTCGGCGTCTGGAAAGCGGAGGACGCGCTCCTCGCCTTCTTTGAACTTCTTGTCGAGAGCAGACTGGAACCATGGCGAGGCAGCAGTGAGCAAAGCGCGAGAGACCTTGATGGGCTTGTTGCGGTTGTTCGCCATGCAGATGGTGATGAGCTCGTCGTGGACGAGAGACCTATTTGTTTGTGAGCTGCCGTGCACGTCGAAATGTGAGCGAACTCACTTCTTGAACTCATTGATATCCTGCTGCGCCATCTTGTTAGCAAAGTTCGGCGCCTATGTCTGGGTGGACGCAGTCGCAGTCGGCGGTGATGGCTATATTGTGGTCTGTGATGCGCTCGTGTGGTGGTGATTCTTGGTGAAGTGCGCTGACTGATCCAGACGAAACAGGCACAAGCGAGTTTCAACCTGAGGCAGCAACTGCCAGCCTGCCATCCCCACGCGTGTCATGGCGAGCTTGTGCTCACTGCACACCTCACACATCACGGAGAAGTTCAATGACATCTCAGTGGTCTCCAGTGAAGGCTCGTTTGACCACTCCTTCAATGAAAAGACTGCAAGCGTACTGGGCGACACCTCTACCAGCTACTCGTCCCGCGGACAGCGATGTTCGCCCCCGCCGGATTTCCAGGAACTCGACGCATAGATAAGAGAGCCTCGAGGCAGGAAGCTGAACTGGTCGTATTGAAGACCGCCAGCAACCAACTGTCAGAAACAGAATGTGAACCAGCTGACAGCGTTTTTCAAGGAGGCGAAGAAAGATGTCATTGAGCTCACTGAGGACGATCTGGGCGCCCCAGAAGCCTTGCTGAGAGGCTACTGTTTACAGCAGATGGAAGACCGAATGAAGAATGATGTGTGGTAACATGTCTGTCGAGATTATTCCTGCAAAGAGTCATTGGAAGGCATCAAGAACCACGAGCAAGCCATGACAACCACTCGATTTGAATGCCCGGGCCTTTTACTCCAACGTCACGCACGCTATGTGTGCCTGAAGGGTGCGATCTTCTTAGATCGTAGTGCAAACGATGGAATGCGTGCCATTGTCGTTCGATGGTACGCAGGCAAAATCGGAGGTGGACTCGAAGCGAAGCTCGAAGGTTCCGTTGACGCTCCCCTTGAAATTGACATTGGCGCTGGAGTTGGCAGTGTCTTCAGGAGGTGATATGGTCAGCCATGCGTCTTCATCACATCACCAAGGTGGACTTTCACTTACTGATACCGATTCCGTTGCCGATTTCTATGGTGGTAGGTGTCACCGTATAGCCACCCCCAAGGCCAAAGTCCTTGCTGCCGGCATTCACACCACCTTCACGCCCATCAGTCAAAATGTCTCCCTTTCGCAATTACGTCTCAATCGAACGCATCTTACCTCCGTAAGCCATGCTCTTGTTGTCCCAGTTGACACCGCAGCCAATGCCGATGCTGCCGAATGGAGGCAGATTTCCAGCGGCTGCCACATGTCCCTCTCCTCCAGTCGCATTGTAGTTCTTGCTCTGGTCGACGATCGTGACATTGCTGGTGCCCTGCGGATAGTCGCGGAGCTGCAAGCTGGCTGCAGAGGAAACGCCGAGCAAGGCAGTCAGGGCGACGGTGGTGAATCCGGGTCCAAACATCGCTTTGATGGGTATACTGGTATTAGGAAAGTCTTCTCGCAATCGTCTTCTCGAGGGAGATATCTTGAAAGAGCGGAGTTCAAACGAATGACTGAAATCGAATATGAAGATCGGAAATTGTACAAAAGGTCCTCACCGTGTAAAGTGGCGCTGAGGCGCGAATGCGTCCCCTATGTATCTTGTGAAGACGTCGTGAGGAAGAAGCGATGCTGCCGCCGGCGCCGGGTCCAGAGTAAGACATGCTCATTGCCGAGATTTTTGCCCATGTCAACAAGGATACCTGGCTATTAATGCTTGAGACAATCGCTGGGCCAAAATGGCGTTTGTTCCAGACACGGTGGACAAGCAAAACTGGATCGTTGTACTGAGTAGTCTGTCAGAATTGCAAGGCTCGCTTCTACACATTGAATTTATGTAGATATCAATCCGTTCAAAGACAGAAGTTGCAATGTACGATGATGGAAAACTGCGAATGGAGATTCTAGATGTCGAGTCTGGAGATGTTGCAGCGTTCGTCTTCGACGACTTCACAGGCAGTCTGTGTTTCCAGCATGTTCGCATCTCGCAGTCAATGTTAAATGCGCGAAAGAGTTTCTTTGAATATAACATGTTGGCAGAGATGTGCAAGTCAATGGTGGAGATGAACAAGAAGAACAAGGGTAAGGAAAGAAGTCGCCATCGCTCCCGCTCTCACATCAGCCGAGGTCGTCAGCAGGGCCAAGACCCCTGATCAAAACTCACCTCATATATCTTTGCAATGCAAGCACCTCTTTCGGATCTTACAATCAACTGCTTCGATTTAACATAAGATGTCATCCTCTCGGATCATCGCAGCGATTATTCTCGGGGGCGTGGTCATCACGGCCCATCTCGCCCTCACCAAACAAGCGGAATGGAACGGAACAATTTCCCTCGAACATCTCCTGACCTACACAAACCGAGTCCTGCCAAATACGAGCATCCCCATGAAGATTCCACAGACTGGCATCGCGACATTGGACAACTATTTGGCCTTCATGAACTCGTTCTTCTATATCTCTCTAGATGCAAGAAATGTCCGGGCTCATTGGCAAGGAAATCACCTTATCGGAACGCTTTCCAGCATCTGGATCATCATGCTTCTTGAGACACACCGAACGGATAGGTCGGCCCTCTTCACGTTCATGACCTACTTCCTCGAATTCATGGGTGAGCTGCTTGGCATAGGACTCTTCACTCCCATTTGGTGCATTGTGCACATGTTCATGACATCCGACAAGAACGCTAAAAGGAGTCTCTCGAGTCTCAGCCCGCTTGGATTTGCCATTCTCTTCGGCCACGTGGCGCCGACTCTGCTCATGCTCCGAACCAAACCTGACGGAGAAGGCCTGGCATCACAGCAGATTTGGACAATCGCTCGGCTATTCCATCCGATCTTCGTCTTTGTCATTTACAAGGTGTTCTCCGTTGCGATGGGCCCTTCAGCTTCAAACTCTTCTGGCCCCGCCTCTCGAAGGATCTTCTACATGTTCAGCATTCTCGCTTCGTCATTTTTTCACGTCTCGTCTCTGGCCTACCTACTCGCGCCACAATCCTTTCCTGGCTGGCTCAACGATGGGACCGTTACCGCTTTGAACCCATGGAAGGTATTGGCACCAGTGCCATTCTGGTCGGAAAGTGTGGTGCAGAAAGTAGATCTCGAGACCGGCGTTGCAATCTTCCTGCAGTGGGACTGGATGTGCTCATCTGCGGCGATTATGATTTGGGCGGCGGCACTTTACAGTGAGATTTCCGCCAAGACGTCGAGGAGCGGGCTGGAGATGCTGGGTCAGAGTCTAGTGTTCGCTATATTAGCTGGGCCGGGAGCAGCAGCCGCGTTCTTGATGCAAGAGCGGGAAGCTGCCCTCCAAGCGGAAGAAGCAAGTGAGAAGAAGACTCAGTAGGAAGTTTCCTTGCTGGTTGCTCTGAAGGCCGGATTGCTGTAAGAGCAAAGCTCGAAGCCCAGCGGACGAGAACCTTCCTGCAACGCTGATCAGATCTTATGTATGGGTCGCGCGGTTGCTTCGGTTGAAAACTTGGCCCTCGAGTTGCATGCACAGAGAGTTTCCTCGAATTGTCATTTCGAGGTTGATGATGGTCAACACTCGAATGTACCATTTGTGTGGAATGCATGTGGCGTAGATGTCTGTGCTTTATGGCCTGTGCTCTGATCTCAATCTTGGAAGGAAGGCAGAATTCGCAAAGTCCAAACGTCGTTCTTTCTTTCCGCTTCGGCGCGGCGCACCTTGGCACCCACTGAAAGAATTCGCTCCCTCTCCAATTGCCCTGGCGTCGAGTCGGAGCGGGATGGATTCTTTGCTCAACACCGAAAAGCTATTCCACGATGAAAATTACTCAGATATCGTTGTCCAGTTCTCGGGAAAGGAGATCAAGTGCCACAAGATCATCCTCTGCACCAAGTCTGTATACTTCCGAAAACTATGTGGACCAGGCAGCAGCTTCAAGGCAAGGACCAGGGTTGGTGTACACTTTTTTTAAAAGCTGGGCTGACCATAGATTAGGAGAGCAAATCGAATACCGTCGAGCTGAAGGAAGATCATCCCGATGCGGTCGAGGCCGTACTCTGGCACATCTACTCTGGCAAGACCGAGTCTTCGCGACCAGACGACTGGCTTCATGATCTGCACGTCTCCAAGGCCGCCGAGAAATACTTGCTACCCGACCTGGAAGCTGCAGCTTTCTCTCGCTTTCAGAAGACGACAGATGCTATCACCGAGCCAGGTGTTGTCTTGAGCGCCATTCACACCATCCGTGAGGTCGGGGACCACCCCAAGCACCTCGAAGTGGCGGCTAAGCTGGAAGAGAAGCATCAGAGTGCACTACTCAAGAACCAGGAGTATCGATCGATCGTTGAAGAGGATAAGGAGCTGCTTTGGAAACACATGGATCGCTTAAATTTCGCGGACGATCTTGTCAAGGTGGAAGTAGTGAAGTGTTCGCGCTGTCACCGCACAAGAGTCCGAGCCATTAATTCCCGCGAACGCCCGTGCTCACCTTGCTCAATTTACGGGGACCACCACTCTACTCTCCTCGTTGCATTCTGCTGGATGTCATTAGCAGATTCAATCAAATTATTCTGATTGCCTGGGACCCGCTCCCGCCAAATCGTCCGCAGCAGCATGTTGCACCAAGTCAGTAGTCTACCTCTGCAAGTTTCATGGAGAGGCATACTTACAGTGCTTCTACCTGAAGAAGCTCTCACATTGGACATCAACATACAAGTATCCAACGAACGAATCGAACGGCGAGCACAGCTACGTCTAGAAAAAAGACCCGCTCCCGCGACATCAACACTCCGCCTAGAAAATCTACCCTTCTCGTAGCCTCGACGTCTCAAGATCTTACCGAATTGTTAAGATGCAACGTTCCAGCTGTAATGGAGATACGCCACTTACCCTACAGATGCCTATCGACAGACCGTACAAGAGTGATCAGCCGTATCCTCGCAGACTAACAACGACTTCTCCCAGGAGCACATTCATGCGACTACTTGCAAATTAGCACCGGAAAACAAGATACATCTCTTAGATCTGTGGACCGACTACGTTCTGGGCAACAAGTCTGCATCCATAAGCTTCTACATGGTCCATGGCGGAACGAACTTCGGCTTCGACAACAGCGCTCTGTGGCAGAACCGTATGACGGTCTTCACCACTGCCAGCTATGATTACAGCGCCCCCATTGACGAGAGCGGACGGGGCCAATCCTACGGTTTCATCCTTTCCTCTCACACCGCCACGTCGCACGCATCCGGCCACGTCCAGTCCGGGGATCGTCCTCGGAATAGAGTTCTGATATACATCAACGGGCTCCAGAAGGGGGTCATCGATAGCCAGAACCGGCATCATACGACCAAGACGTTGATACCCGCGACACACGCAACCTACAAAGTGCCCCAAGCAAACTCGTCTGACGCGGCGTCGGTGGACACCTAACTCTCCTTTCCTCAAGGCATAAAAGGTCAAGTCCGCGGGAATGGCTACAACCTGTGTGGGAACTGGCTGGTAGGACCTCAAGAGTCGCTCTACTTACCTTGCGTCGGGCTTAAACCAAACCAAGAGAGCGAGATGGTGGTGTTGGAGTTGGAACCGGATAGGATGAATGGGACAATGCCGGCCAAGGGATTGGATGCGAGAGTAGTGCCATGGAATGGATTTGGATTGTTTGCGTTGAGTGCAATACGGTCCTCGCAGCAGATATGAAACCCGCCAAGTCGTTCTCAACCATCTCCAATGCGAAGGTATCAAGGGTGAAGCTGACCCCCTCGAAGCCACCGCGCAGAGCTCGCTTCCAGAGACAAATGCCACATGTCGTACATGATGCCGATGAGGCGTATCTCGTACAGCAGAACAGCGACCAAGAAAGAAGGCCGGAGAAAGACGTGGCGTTCAGTCGCGCAAATTCGTCTTTCCCAGCCATGGACGCCCAAGCGTATGCTCGAACGAGGTCAACGCGCATTTCGTCCAAGGGATGATGCCTGTATCATAGCGGGAAGTTCGGTGATGCCGTGATGTGTTCGTCCGACGCACGAAAAGCAAGAAAAAGCAAGCAGTCACAAGTCGTCGTCGTCGTCCGCGTCGTTCTCCTCTCCGCGGACGCAATAGCGGGAGAGAGTCAGGCAGGCAGCGAACCACCTGTCACCTGCCGCAGCCGTCCCATTTCTGTACATGTCAATGCCGAAGCTGACTCTTTTCGTCTTCGTATGGCCTCATCTCATCCCAGAAGCCAAGATCCGATGATGATGATCCAGGAGGGAAGATGGCTGGATCAGGCCCGAGATGTCCCCCACCTCCACACTCTGTGCCTCCCCCAGCGCCAGATGACGCAGGCCTGACCCAATCACAAAAGCAAGTATAGACAACACCAACTCTTGCATCCACATCCTGGCCCGCCTGGGCAATAATATCATGAAACGTGTGCTCAGGATACGTCATGTGGCAGTGAAACATATCGACGCTCAGTGCTTCACGAAAGAAACCCCCATCCGTCGCGATATCTGTACCGCATATCTCCTCTCTGCCGACCTGCACGGAGCCGTTCCATGAGTCTGCTATTGAAGAGCACACACCATCAACTGCCACATACCACATCAGTCAAGACAGGAGCACAGCATGGCGTCCGCGCAACGATCCTCCTTCTACGCCGACCCGCGCAGCCCTCCCGGACAAGGCCACTTCCCATCCTACCCGAGTCCCACATCTTCCAGCTACCGAGGCGACGGCGACGGCTACGACTACGGCTACGACAGAGCGCCGCCGCGATCCGGACCAAACAGGCACCCTCCGCAACGTCGACAGCCATACTTCGATCCCCCACCGACCGAGGCGTATCCACCTGCACCGGAATCCGACGAAAGATATCACGATGACCCCCGCGAACAGTACGACGAGAGGTTTCCCGACGATCGCTATGCAGAAGACAGAGGTCCACCAGCCGCAGCAGAGGAAGCAGCCTTGACACCATACGACGATGAGAAAGCCGAGGCCGAATGGCGACGCGGCGTCGAGGAGGCCTATGCGCGCCAGCCACCGCCCCGCGAGCCCCCGCCAAATGACTACGAAGAGCGGAGAGCAGAGCTAGAAGCGCGCGAGCGGGAGCGGGAAGTACAGATGCAGAAGCAGCGGGAATATGAGTTGGAGCGCCAGCGGCAGATCGAGCGTGATCGCTACTACGACGAAATCGAGCGCGAGCGTGAGCTGGATCGACAGTATGAGCGGGAGAGACGCAGGCGGCGAGAGGAGGAGATGATGATGAGGGAGAAAGCGTTGCGATATCCTTCGGACCCGAAGAAGGGCGGACGAGACTTCTTCGGCAGCTCGGAGGGAGAGCGCGGTGTAGCAGCAGAGTTGGCGGGCGGAGCAGGAGGTGCGTGGATCGGGCATGAAATCTCAGATAGTGCCATGGGAACGGTAGGCGGACTGGTCGTAGGAGCTCTTGCCGCGAAAGTGCTCGAGAAGCAGTATCAGAGTCGCAAGAACAAGAAGGAGATGCGCAGAGGGAGCAAGGAGATTCCGTATCCGCCGCCGGGGAGAGATATGGACGATGTGAGAAGATCGGGGAGAGACGGGGCGAGGAGCAGGCGGAGAGACTCGAGTGAGCCACCAGCGAGTGAGAGAGAAGAGGTGGATAGAGGTCGGCGCAGCCAGAGTAAGGGGTTGAAGGACCGGGTCATGAGATCGTTGAGTAGGCTGCGGTCTAAGAGTAGGGGAGGGGGAGGGGGAGGGGGAGGACGAGGTGGACGACGACGCAGTCCAAGTTACGATAGCGAGGATACGCTTGATCGTTGAGCGTTTGCAGCGCCGTCCGAGCTGCGAGGTTTGTTTGCGTGTGCGGCGGTCGATCAGCGCTCTGGGAGTATCGAACGACAGCAGTGGTGTATCCAGGCAGTGGCAAGGCGTTCGTGGGGTCTGACGGCAGACGATGAATGGACGATTCGACGACTGTAACGAGCAACGATTTTGGTCCGTAAACGCGCTGATAGAGATGAATAATGATCCCAGGTCGCTCCTTCCTCGCGCTAGCGTTGTTTACATGTGACGTGCGAGTCAGCGATCACAACAGCAACCAGCTCAGATTTCCTCGCACGACAAGGCTCACCTCCGCTTCCCCTTTCTCTTCCACCCGCGACGCCAACAACCACGCAACACACACGCAATCATGGCGACCACGGTGTACCCCAGGCTTGGCCCATCCACTACCAGCAAGCGCTTGGGCAAGAAGACCCTTTGTCATCGTCTGATGCGCAACCTGGTGAAATTCGAGACCCATCCAGAGCTCTGGGACGGCACTGTGTATGTCGGTAAGCCATTACCACGAATTCTCACCCTTCCCGTCGAGTTGATACAGCAGATCCTGGATGGCGTGGTGGAAGACGACGAGCTGTACCTCCCTCGTCCCAACAGCGTGACGAGCGCTCTGAACCTCGTCTGCAGGGACTTCAACGCGCACATGAAAGATGTAAACGGTAAGTGGAACAGACGTGAGGCGCAGTGGCGAGCGAGCAGCGGCAGGGACCGAGCAGCGCTGGCGCCTGTCATCCAAGGCCTCATGCTTCCACTCTTGGCGGCCAACAATGCCCTGGACCTGCAGGTGGGAATCAAGAAGAATGGCAAGCGCCGACCTAAGTGCAGCGTGCAGCGTGAAGCTCGCTGGAGGAGAGTCTACGCCGATTGCGCGAGGAAGTTTGTCGCGTCGGAGCCGGAGAAGCAGCTCGCGGCGAGTCGGAAGGAGCACCCGAGGCTTCAGATCAAGAACAAGAGCTGGGCGATGACTCGGTCGGAGTGGGATTGGCACCGTCTTCCATGGTGGGGAGCCTGGAAGACGGGCAAAAAGGCACTGAAAGCCGCCAAGAAGAGCGGCGACGCGCAGCGAATCAAGCACTGGAAGGCTGTGATGAAGAATTTGGAGAAAGATGGCAAGAAGATGGAGAAGAAGCTCTATCGCGAGGAGCTGGACGAGTGGCACAGCAAGCGGCAGAAGGAAACGTTGGCGGACAGGAAGGACTCTCAGCAGAACGCCGTCAATTCTGCTCTGCGCGAGGGCGAGGCAGTCTGTCCCTTTCGCCATGTGCGCTTCCACGACGATGGCTCGAGCGAACTTTTCGCCCGCCCGCGGTGAGCCTCGGCACAAGAGAAGCACATTCTGGATTTGGTGAAGATGCTGGAACGCGGCAAGAAAGTGGCTGGTGTCATATGATGCCGGGAATTCATTGTGGGAGCTGGGTGCTGCTACTACTGCTTTGTTTTGATTTGTTTGTTTTGCTGCGTTCACGAGATGGCGTCTCGAGTATCTGTCGAGAACAGAGGGAGGCAAGCAGTGGCAGAGTGATGTTGGCACCCGTTGGTAGGACCTTTGAATGCGATAGGAAGATGTAATAACAAGCCGTCTAAAGCCGTCTATAACAATGCAGTCCCAACCTGTGCTGCCCCCGATCGCCGTGTGTTTCCATAATAAGAAGTACATGTAACGAAAGGGTAATCCTTGGCGACGATCACGGGAATATCGAGGATAAGCTTTCAGCCCTTCCAACCGCACCTTTCTATTCCTTGCGGTGCCTTGATTTCTGGTCCCACCTCGTATTCCATCCCTTTTGAAAATCAAGACAAGAGTTCTCATGCATTACGGTCTCCCTCCCCTTGTTCAACAACCACGCTGAGAGAACAGAAAAGAGGAAAGAATTTTGAAAATGCCGGATTTCGCCTCACAGTCCTACTGGGATGACCGTTTCTCGAAGAATAGCTCACCGTTCGACTGGCTTGTACCGGCGCAGGCGCTCTGCCAGGTTACCACGGACATGATAGACCCGGAAACCGTCAGAATGTCTCAGATCTTACACATCGGATGCGGCACGTCCGATGCGCTGGCTTTGCGAACTCTGGTCGAGAGTCCGGAGCAGATTCACAATGTGGATTACTCCGAGGCTGCTGTGGATGCCGGGGCAAAGCGGGAGCAAGAAGATATATCCCAAAATCAAAATCCATTAGGAAAGGAGAGTGGAGATGGAGAAGGGGGAGGAAGCAAGCATGATTCCGTCCGGCAACCACTTCCGAGACATATGAATTGGTCATGTATGGATCTACTGGCATTGCATTCGACTCTGGGATTACTTCACCAACGCAACTCGGAAGGGAGACTGTACAACATCATCCTGGACAAGAGTACAAGCGACAGCATCGCCTGCGGGCAGGATCAACATCTCACGCTGCCCTACCCGCTCTCCATCAACGGCTGGACACGACGCATCGTCGGATGCGGAACCCACCAGCCAGGCGACGTCCACCCCTTACATGTCCTCGCCGTCCACCTCGCCGCACTCACGAAGCCCAGAACCGGGAAGTGGATCTGCATCTCCTACTCGGAAGACCGGTTTCCCTTCGTACCGCCATTTCCCGCCACAATATCGAATGGACTGCTGAGCGATGATGTGATCAAGGCTGGATTTCCGCATCCGTCGCAGCTTTGGAGGTTGGAGACGAAGGAGAAGATTGATCTGGAAGAGGCGAAAGAGGAGACGTTGGCGGAGAGGAAGAAGAGGTTGAGTGCTGGGGTTGTGCAGAGGCCGAGGGTTAGTCATTGGCTGTATGTGCTCCGAAGGACGGATGCGATTGTGACGGATTGAAGGGGATGGATTTTCTTTCTAGGCGCTACGGGATTCTCAGACGCTGTGCTCTGTCCGCTGCGACTTTCCTCCGCGGGCCTCACGGCCTTGATCGGGAAATCTGCCGCTGAGACATGGCATCACAATGTCTTTGTTCGATCGGACAAAGAACAAACTATCAACGACTCATCAGCGCCGAACTCCGAACTTGAATGGCTTTGTCCGTTCTTGAAAGCCGTTGTATGCCCTCGAACCCGACAGTGACAGGGCACAACACATTGTCAACAACACATATCGGCCACAACACATTGTCGGCAACACATTGCTACTCTACAAGAAGCCTCCCCCCACCGAGAGCTTGTTCGCTCGAAACAAACCCGCCCGCGCCCTCGCAACTTTGCACTGCACTGCACTGCTGGCAGGCAGAAGAAGAGGATCCAACACGACCAAAGCAAAACACCAACAACCCTGTCCCGCCGGAAAGATGCACAGCAAAGATGATGTGAGCAAGCGCTCAATGGCACAAGGCTACCGCCAATCTCCAGCTCAAAACTCCTGCACAGATCTCCAAGAGGCCGGACCTCCATCCCCAGCGTGGCCTCTTTGCATTCCAGGCCCCAAGGGAGAACCATCCTTCACGCTCCTCCTACCCCGTCATCAAACCACCACCACCCTACTATCCATCGCGCCACCACCACCCCAGAACCATCATCCTTACCACCCAAACGACCTCCAAATCCCCAAAAACACCTCCATCTACAGACCCAAACTCAAACCCGCCCGGCCATACCTCACCTGGCCTTCCCTCTGCCTCCTCTGCCTCATCCTCCCCACAACTCTCCTCCTCCTCCTCCTAGACATAGAAACGCAATACCGCCTCCAACTAACCGCGCAGCAAAAAGCCATCGCACACGCCACAACCCTCTACGACGCCCGAGCGTGCGACGACGAGGCCACGGCGGGCTTTTCTTCACCTTCACATGCACATTCACATGCACATGAAAAAATGGTTCTCGGGACAGATCGACTGCGGCGCCCTCCGTCAGACTCGCGCGCAGGTCCCCGGTCTGGGAATCACGCGTGTGGGCGTCGTGATTGAGCTGTTCGGGAGGGTGTTTGAGCTTTCGCAGCGGTGCGTGGAACAGGTGCGACATCTGGGCTGGAGTTCGTTGATGATGGGTTCTGCGGCGGGTTTGGCGGGACATGTGCCGGCGCTTGGTGTCGTTCTCGATGCTACTGGTGCGGGATGCAGATTGGTGAAGGCTGTGGCGGGAGTTGCGGGAGTTGTTGTGTGAAGAATGAGAGCATATATATCATGGTACGTTTCTCGTGCCGAGAAGAGGTAGCGTGCTAATCTAATGAAGTATAGGGTACAAGAGCCAATGAACAGACAATGCATCTTGTTTCCTGCTTCTTACTTCGTTCCGTCCCGTTTTCGCCATTTGATCGATTTTCTTCATTACCCAGCTATGTCCGTCCCGTAAGCCGCATGCGCCCTCGCACTGCGGAAGAGCATCACAACGTCCGCCCGAATGATTTAACAAAATAGTCGAATTTCCGCATCCAAGAGTCGTTCGCTTCCTCGGCTGGCGCTTCGGAAATGAACCTCTCCGGCTTGTACAGAGCAGACCAGGCATGACCTTTGCTTTGATCTTTGCATTTGTCCTTGTCCTTGTCCTTGTCCCTGTATTTGTCTTTGCCTCCGAATTTGCGTTTGTTTCGGGGGTTGCCTTTGCCCTTCATTTCGTGGGCCAAGAGCTCTCCAGCGATCACTCCGTGGGTGAGACCATTGCCAGAATTGCCGGCGATGATCCAGGTGTGCTGGGTGCCCGGGTCGCGACCAACAAAGCCCATGCGGTCAGAGCCCATACGATCGCTTGGCTCGAATTGCTGACCCATCCACGCATAGTCAACAGATCCGGCCTTGGGGAAGCGCTCTCGCGTCCAAGTTTCCAGTTCCTTGAACCTGTCGACTGGCTTGCCTTCGTAGCATTTGCGATCACTTTCGCCGACGATCAGATAGAAGTTCTCGCCATCGCACTCCGTGAGGCGCATGCACTTGTACTCTCGATCCATCTCGCACACCAGGCAATCCTCAGGAATTCCTCTGGGCACTTTGACGGCGATGCAGTACATGCGCATGTACTCCATTCGCGCGACAATGCTTTCTCGATGCAGCGGAACACCCGTCGCCAGTACGACTTCCTCGCAGTTGACGGTATGGCCGATCTCCGTCTTGATCTCCACGTTTTTCCCACCAAGCCGTCCGATGCCGCGTTTCTTCTCGACAACTCCCGTCACCCGGGTGTAGGCGAATGCTTTGAAGTTTGGCTGTTCGCTCAACCACTTCAAAATACCGTTGAGATAACTCGTGGGGTGGAAGGCGGCCTGGTCATGGAAGACGAGGCAGTCACGCTGGTCCGGTTGGCAGTCCCAGCCTTTGATGTTGACTCCCTCTCTGAGCTCGACATTCAGACCCAGATCTCGGGCCGCTTCATACTCGTGCTGCATCTTCTGACGGCTCTTGTAGAGTTCCTGTTGGTACTCTTCCGGGTCTCCTCCTGGGCGGATGTGGTTGAATCGGTATAAAGGCAAGTAGCGAAACTCGCATGGAATACCGTGCTTCCCCTGGAGCTGGTGCACGCGATTGATAGCCCAGTGGTGACTCTCGGCAGCCATGCGCGCTACCCCATCGCCATGCTTCTCAATCAAATCAGCATACCCGTCCGGCATTGCAGTCGTCAGTTGTCCGCATGTTCGACCCGTCTCGCCGCTCAGAATCCTTCGGCCCTCGAGCAGTACCACGCTGCGGCCCTTACTGACAAGTTCGTATGCGGTCTGTACGCCGGCGATGCCTGCTCCGATGATGACGACCTCTCCCTCGAGATCACGGCTCAGTCGGGGGAAGCGCAGGCGAGAGGTGTACGGGTTCTTGTGCACCCAGACAGGCGCCGTGCTACCGGAGGTCGCTGTAGAGTAGTCGAACTGGGTTTGACACGGATTCTCTCTGCTCTCAGCGATGTTATCCATGTCGTGGTCTGTGATCATGTTGAGGAACGGGGGTCGGCACAGAGGATCCTGGTCTGTAGTCGTGCGGGAGTGGTCGACCTTGCGACAAGACGGAATGTCTTGGTCTGCGATGACGCTGCGGAATAGTGCTGCGCGGATAGGTCTTCTGTCTGTGTCCATGGTGAGGAAATAATCTTGGGAGGTGGAAAATGCTCTCGTCGATGTCTGTGTTGTGGTGTTTGCCAGCTCTGCGGACGTGAAGGAGGACGTGAAGGAGGCAGCCGAAGCTCTTGCCAACCGAGCGGAAGGCACTGCCTGCTTGACTGCTCCAACGGAGTCGGTGACGACGGTCTTAGGTAATGCTTGCCTTTGCTGTTGCTCATCTCACATGATAGACGACGTAATTGAGTGCAGCGAGCAACATCGCCATCGTTGATAGAGCAACTCCGATCTAACTTGTACATTGGGAGTCTTCTTTACAAGGCAAAATAGTAACATCCATAAGCTACTTTCCCGGGAGCACACCTTCTAACAACAAAAACGCCATTGAACACACCTTGTGACAACAAACATCCGCGTTCAACTTTGCTTTGTGGTACCGGTGGACGGTCGACGTCTGAGAATTGGCCGAGCAAATTACCCAAAACGGCAGGAGCATCTGCATGCAACCACGTCCGCCAAGACCTGTCCCCATCAACCCATCTTCCGGGTCGCAAGAACAACATCTACAACCCAACAAACCGTCACTTTCCCCTTCCCATCCCCCTTCTTCAAAACCTCTTCCAACTCTTTCAGATCCTCCTCAAACAGTGCCATGTTCAAAATCTGAAACGTATCCATCAGACCCCGAAACCACTGAATATCCGCCCCTTGCACGCTCCAGTCTTCGATATTCGTCCGCGTCTCGCACACGTCTTCCTTGCCGACTTTCGTGGAAGAGAGAACGTGCTCCTTGGAGAACAGATTGCCAAACTTCAAAGGGAACTCCGGGTCCCGGTGGTCACCCATCTCCTCCAATAATTCCGCATTGTACCGCACCCGCTTCGCACCAGGCAGGAACAGATCCGTCGGGAGAGGAACGGTGGAATTCAAGCCTTCCTGAAACCTCTCCATCGCCTTCGGCGCCTCCCGAATCCAGACGTCGCCTCCTCGGTGGAAGATGCGACTCCAGAGGGCGTCGGCTTCGGGGTTATCCAGAATGAACGGACAGCAATACACCACCGCGACGAAAGAGCCGCCCGGTTTCAGCTGTGCCGCGATCGTCGGGATGTACTTCGTCTCGTCCGCCCAGTGCAGACAGGTGAAGGCCGCGACCAGGTCCACGCTCGCCTTGGGCAGCCAGTCATCCTCCGCCGCCGCCTGCACGACGGTGATCTTCCCGCTGGCGTCCAGCTCTTTCAGATTTTTTCGCGCGGCTGATAGGTTGTGTTCGACGGGATCGCTGGTCCAGGTGTGGTTGAAGTGCCGGGAGAGGAAATCCCGCGTCACGAGCCCGTAGCCGGCGCCCATGTCGTGGGCGCTCTGGAAGCCCGCGCCGTGGGCGGCATGGTGCGCGAGGATTTCCTGGTAGAGGGATTCGGGGTAGACGGGACGGCAGCGGGCGTAGTTGTCCCAGTCGAAGTCGGATTTGGAAAAGGCGAACGTCTTGCTGATCGGGTCGTGCTTGGTCTCGTTGGTAGAAGCCATTCTGGTTTCGATGTCGAACAGGCGGTCGGAGGCCATACTGTGCGATTATCTCGTGGTGGATGATGAGGAGGATGGTGGACGTACAATTCTGGGTGTATCTTTGATTGGAGTGTCTCCTTATCATGGCCAAGCTGTCAATCACGAGATGTACGTTGGGAGTTCAATGGTTGTGGCAAGCTCCCTCGAGCTCAGGGAAAGCCGTGGTTTGGAATCCCGGAAGATGCTCATATCCTTGATCGCTAGGGGAAGAGCATCGAGCTTCCAAATCCATATCCAGTCCATTGAGACAACCGAACAAGCGAGCTCGTCCAGTCGAGTGTGAGTGACCATGTAAAAATTCGTTGAAGCCTATAAGTAAACCGACTCGAAATCATACGCTAGAATTGCTGGTGAATGCTACGCTACCTATGTACGCCAACCGAGCCCTTGGAAATGCTCTCCCAACGGAATCACAGCAAACGGAGAAAGCCGTCAAGGATGAGGATGAGGATGATCTCCAGCCTCCGCCATCGCCAGACTATCCCCTTCCAACAACCCTCGCTTCGCAGAGACCTCCCCAAAATCATCTCGCCTCCCATTCCTCCTCAACCGAGCGATGAAACCGCTAAACTTATGCCGCCAAGCCGCCACCCGGCCCTGGGACGCTTCGGGACCTCCAGCTCTTCGCCTCCTCTCCAGCCACCTCTCCTTACACACCAGAAGCCCAATCACCAAACCCGCACTGAGCACGGCGAAGACCGCGAATCCGATGAGGATTTCCAAATCTTCCGTCTCGTCATCCACGCCTTCGCCCTCCGCCCATGTATTCCCGCCTTCGCCGACGTGCATATCGTATTGGTAATCATCATCCCCATCCCCATCCCCATCCCCACCATGCTGGCCCTTTTGCGCATGGTATTCTTCGCTGTCTTCGTAGTCTGGATAATCCTTACCGCGACCCGTGGCCAGATCTCCCGTGTCCACCACATTGGTGCCCCCGAGCGCCACGCCGTTCTTGTCGAGAGCGATGGCGCGAACATATTGTCCCAATCCATCGTCCTTGCAGATGCGATAGACGGTCTCAAACCCCGTTCTGCCGACGACGATGGCATCTTGAATCGCTCGTTCGGAGGGCTGGTCGGTTTCATCGGCCGTGTCGGAGCCGACGAGTAGCCAGGTGTCCACCTCTGTAGCCCCGTTCCAGGAGAAGTACAATCTGGAGCCTTCGAGAACGAGATCAGGTGGATAGCTGGGAGTAGCGGTCCAGTTGAATCGCAAATTCCGGTAACTCTGGACATTGCCCGTAGTAAAGGTCGATGCCGGCTGAAGATACGCATCGCAGAGCAACTCTCCCTCGGGCGAGAATTCTGCAATTACGCCGTTGAAACCGTATCCCAGGACCACGTTGCCATTCGGAAGGGTCTGGTAGCTTCCTTGCGAAGTGCTCAGAATCTTGTAGTTGGGGTCCGTGAATGTCTGATCCAGCCTTGCGGTCATCCTTTCGAGGTCGACTTCGATTCGTGTTCCGCGAGATTGGTCGTCCATCTGGTTGTACCAGTCTGCTCGGTTGTCGAAGTAGGTGATGTATCGGTGGTCATTGTGCCAATGAGCATCGTGCTGGCCCAGTGAGACAGTTGCCTTGCCGTCTGACAGATCCTCAAAAGAGTTGTCCTTGCCTCCAAGCTGCCATAATACCTCTCCAGTCCGGCCGTCAATGTACAGAATGGCTCGCAAGAATCGTATCGAGATCAGGTAGTTACCCAGGTCATCCTTCTCTACGCTGTTGATGTGGTATACATCCCACGGATCAGTCTGAGTGGCGGCGTTCATGTCGGTGTAGGAGTTGGTGATGGGGACATGATCGGATGCGCGCCATTGAAAGTGGAGTTCGCCAGTCTCGATATCGATTTCCTGGAAGACCGAATCCCAGATCCAGCCACGGGTGCGCCATTGCGAGGCGCTGGAGAGGTCGGTCGCGATTGCTTGATATATGGTGATCAGTGCAGTGTCATCCTTGGTGATTGTGAATGCGTGCAGATCTGCGCCGAGTTTGTTGGCGGCCCCGATGCGGTATCTCTGATTGTATCCCTGATCAAGCATGTAGTAGTTTCCTTCGCCATGACCGCCAATGGTGTCATCTCCGCCCCAGAATGTCAGGAAAGATTCGCCTTTGTATTGCTGCACTTGCAGGTTGTAGACCTCTCCGTACGTCTTTGTTGATGCCCAGATTGGACTTCCACTCGGGTCGAGGATCACTAGTGTCGGATCTGGTGCATGGCCCCGAGGAGTCAGGAAGAGATAAGAGCCATCATCGCAGTTGGTGAAGGGTTTCATGAAGTTGACCCGCGGCACCTGGGTGACGGCCGGATTCGATTTGAAGGTCTGTGTCGGATAGTCGCCATACTTGCCAGCGTTGTATTGTGCGTTGTTGACGAAAGGCGTTACGTCGGCCACAGAAGTCTTTGTGGTCAGGAGAATGGAAGTTAGAATGGATGAGATAGTAGCCAAGGGAGACATGAGGGATCAACAAATACGAGGAATGATGTGATAAAAGTACGATACAAAGCGAACGCCAGCGAAAGCTTATAGTAGGAATGCGAACACATTTGAGAAAGAAATGTCTGTCATAGGGAGACGTAGGAGGGTGGTGACACGTGCGTCTTCCAGTTCGGGCGTGTACGTCGACGACACATAATGAAGGCGGCCGCGTGGACTGTGGTACGCACTGGCATGTCTTGGCGAACGACTGGGCGATTCGCCGGTGAAGATACACGCTGGGCGTATACCACATGCAGCCATATCCAATGGCCACCATCTCGGCGGTTGAATAGTTCTTCTCTTTCGGCGCGTCTGCTGCATGATCTTATGTTCTGCTCGTAGGGCGGACGAAGCGTTGTCTTCTAGAAGGCGGACTCGCGCAGTGTGTGAGGGAGGAGATGATGTTGCACCGGGATGTAGCCGGATGCCGGTGTGGGTACAAGATAGGCAAATGGCGTCGACCACATCGGCCGAGCACACGGTCGCTCGGAGCTCTGCCATATCCGGATTCGATCATGAGATCCATCGTACAAGCCAGAAGGGGTGAAAGTCGGCGTTGACTCGCAGGTAAAATCCATTCTTTTATTGTATTTGACGAGTTCATGAGGGGATAGAGGTGTTGTTGTTTTCGTTTCTGGGAGAGTGAAAGTTGATAATGCACTGACTGAGCAATACGACCTTCTCTCCCGAAACCAATGACACCCACGCCGCATGCCAGAAGTCGTGAAATCGATTGTCAAGGTATCATTCCTCCCGTCTTTCCTCGCGTCAATTCATTCATTCATCTTCCCTTTCATTCCTCCCCTTTTTCTCCTCTCCCATCCTCATCCATTGGCCAGACGTGGTCGTGGCCTTGGCTTCTGGTCCTGTCAGCACTTGTCTTCGGCGTCACCGAATCCGCCTCACGTACCTTGCCTGTACGTGTACGGCCCGGCCTTCCTGCCAGAAAGCACAATCAATCGTGGATTAGGCCGGTTTGCACGAAAGTCGTCCACAGCTTCTTGCTCTTCTCCAATGCTGCTGGCGAGCGGGCAACGCTGCCGGGGAGCCTTTGACCCGCTACTGGTAGGCAGTTCTGATGAGCATACTGTCGCTTCCTCGCTCCATGGACTCGAATCGCATTTGTTACTCTCGACCGCCGACATATCGCGTCGCTACCCTCTCTCTCTGCTTTCCCCCATTCGGTCGAGGCCCATCAAGAGAAGGATGATACCGAGCAACCAGACTGCGCGAAGGCTGGCGGCTTCGGCCGGACGTAGTTGTAGTGTCCATACGTGCGCTGGAGGTCTTCCTGGTTCTTGAGGCGGACCATGCGCATATACTGCGCTTGCGTCATGCCCTCCGCGTCGACATTGTTGAGCCCGTGGTCTCGGCCTGGCTCAGGGAAGAAGTGACGCGCCATTGACCAGGCGCAGAGAACCGCGGCGCCCGCTCCGAGTAGGCACAGCATGATAATAGCAGAGTAGGGCATGGACGTCTTCGCGCCCGTCGAGTTGTCTGCCGCCATCCTTGCTGTGGTGCGTGGACCGTGGGCTTGTCGGAGGGGATGGAGTGTGAGCGAGCTGACGTTGAAGAAGGAGAGGTGAGATGTACTTTGGTCGCAGGACTCGTCGCGTGTTGCACTTGTCAAAGTAGCTGCAGCAGATGAGGCACGCGAGCACTCCCAGAAGACAAAGGATTCCTTTGGAGTGAGCTTGTGCTGCACATGTGAAGATGAGAGAGTCTGTGGTTGTGACTACAGCTGACGGCGGAGGCAGCGGCATTGCACAGTGACAGTGGGAGCAGGAATAGGGACATCATTTTAGCATTGTCAAGCATTTGCGCATGTCCCTTGGTGAGTTTGCAGGGAGTTCGTCCCCAAGATAACCAGGAATACGCGGTGGGAGAGCTCCAAGCCTGGGCGTGACACGCAAGCTGCTCACCCCGAGCTGCCACTCACTGTTCGACTGCACACGCCCCCGATTCCGATGTGCTCGCTGTGCTCGTGTGCTCCCGCCAACTACCTTACATGATCCCTCATGCACATGTCACGCGCCCGCATGCCGCCTGGGTCCTGTAAGCCTCTCCGAGCACTTCCGATGAGGCCACCTGCTCGCACGCAGTCCAACCTGTCCCTGAATCCAACCACACATGACCAAGGTAAAGCTTTCAAGGACATACCTTCACCATTCCGGCCGGTCTGCCAATCAGTATGCCGCGCACGAGTAGGAGTCGGCAACTCATGGACCCTTCATGACCTACCACCCGAAAGCAAAGGGGCAAGCCTCATGAGACTGCCCAAGCAAAACATCAACGATCGATCGCTCATCGACTATGAACCGCATTGACAACTTCTGGAGTCCCGGGAAAGCGACATTGACAATTGCGAGCACCTCGTACTGTATACCATGAGTCCTCGAACGAACTTGAACACCATCTCATCCAAACATCTGTCCGACATCCTTTCCCCAAGGATCCTTTTCCAACATGTCCTTGCACACCGTCTTCCCAGTAGGAGGTGTGACGGGATGCATTCTTGTTTCGTCCAACATCTCCTTCATCGCTGGTCTTGTCATCTCCGCTCTCTGGTCGCCTCGGGCTAGTCCGCTGAAAGGACATCGCATCTCGCCCATATCGACGTCGTCTACATCACGGCCGAGACTTGTCTTGCCGCTCGGGCTGGTGTGGATCGAGGAATCGTCGCCGGAGATACTGCTCTCATCGCTGTTATTCCCGAGAACCTTCTTTCCGTGGAGGTAGCCTTCCGGTTCTTCCAGTGCCGTGGACGTCTCGTCTGAACTGTACTCGGCGCCGTCTTTCAGGTGCCATTTCGCAAGTAAGTCGCTCTGAATCCAGATGACTTTGCCAACGGCCTTGACAATGGCGATTTTCCTTTGCAGATGCAGTTTCGGATGGGAGAGGATTGCCTCCATCAGTGCGTCCTGGATGTAACCTAAACAGGCACCGAGGAAAATGTAATCCACATGGAGAGGATTCCTGCGCCCTTGGCCGACGTGCATCAATCTGAATGAAGAAAGATCTCCAATTAGCTTTTTCCCTCCCCCACACCTTTCGCGATGTGATGGAGCTCTTGTTGTTTCTCACCCGACTTTGTCCATGTATTCCCAATATTCCATCTTGGTCGGATCGCTATTCAGCTTGGTCAGGTACCACCGCAGAAACATCTTCCGATTCTCAATCGCATTGCTGTTCTCCGTCGCCCACTCTTCCGGATTTTCCTCGCTGCGACTGTCGCGGTTGCTGAAGACGCGCGCCGTGATGTCGTGTCGGAGGAGTTTCTTGTAGACCAGGTTGACGATGGCTGGGATCACGAGCTTGATGTATTTCTGGCCCGAGACGAGGGCTTCGACGTCGTCTGTTGAGGAAGAGGATCTGTCAGTATTGTGAACTAAATTTTTTTCTTTTGTCTTCATGGAGGGACGGAAGAGGAGAGGGGCTTGATTGGATTTTTCTTTACCTGGACCGAATTCAAGGAATTCGTGGAGATAATGTATCCTGGCGGGCAGGGAAGTGAAGAGTTCCCTGCGATCGATATGTTCCATTCCCCGTGGGAGAGTTGCCGCCATCTTTCGCGGCTTTTCGAACGTTCGTTCGTTATATTCAAGCAGCAGCAGCGGTGGTGGTGGAACAACAAAGGTGATGCTTCTTACGTCTACAAGTCTAGTAGTAGCTTATTATAACTTTCCCTCTACTCTAGTAGTAGTAGCAAAAAGTCATCATCACCGCCATCGGATATGACACCTGACGTGCATCTGTACGCGCGCGGGTTGATGTAGGGTGTGGCGTGACATGACGAAAATCCTAAAACCGTGGACGCACACGCAGGACAACGGCTTGGACGGACGGGTCGCTGTTCGCCGGTGTTTTATCTATGTCATTTTCTCTCTCCACGTGGAGGTGGTGATGCAGATTCATCTATCATCAATAAATGATTGCAGACTCTGGTGGGTCGTCTCGTGTTTGATCTGCATATGTCAAAATGGGGAGGGGGGCTTTGCTGAATAAATTGTCGATACGCTTCGAAACATTGCATTGCAACAACAAGTCTCGACGATTCTTTCAATTTCCAGAGCAGAACACACACACACACACACACACCATCAGGCTTGGACAAAATCCACCACGAATTCTTCTTCTTCTTCTTCTATAGGACGACAACCTCTTGCCCCCGAAGTCGAGCGATTCGTACGTAGACCAGTCTGATCGCTCCTCCCGCCGACCCGTCCGGACACCGCCGAACGTCGGGAAACGCTGCAGGTGACCAAACCAACACCATGGAAAGCAGAACGTTTCAGAATAATCTCGCGGAGAATCAAGTCGGAGTGTTGGACCCGCCCGCCCGCCCGTGGAGGCGATATTGGCTTGTTTTGACCTTGACCTGGCACTTTGCTGCTCCAACATCATCAGCCACAGACTCCGCAACTCATGGGTAGAGAGCATTGATCGAAAAGCATGGGACTGGGCCTCACCAAGACTTCGCTAAAAGATGAGGAAGGGGACATGAGGTAGAGTAGAATAGAACGTCGTGATTCGTGATTCTCACACAGACATCGGTCTCTTCTCTCACGCAAGTCGCCGGTCGACAGGACGAAAGACCAGTCTCTCGTGCAGATCCCACTTCATCGACTAGGCATCTATTCCTTCAAGTCCGAAAAGAAATCTCGACAGCCAGGAGTAACGACAACACTCCTGATCCGTTCAGCTTCAAGCCCTCACGCTCATCGTCAGCGTAGATTACCGCTATCAATTCTCGAACGCCCTTTCTACGGATCCAACAGCCGACGACTCCTAAGTTCGAAGGGCAAATACAATTTTGGTCCTGCCGACCACGAATGTCCCTCAGACCGGCAATCTAGGCCCTCTTCTAGCCTGGGGCGCGAGCTAGAGGCGGAGGAGACTTGGTTCAGGGACTTGCGATCTCGCCATGTTGTAGATGGAGCCACGGAATGTCCTGGACTGGAGGGCAGATGGTGTATTGTCGCGAGTAACGCTTGAGACTTGCGAGGAAATTGGGGGTTGATGTTTCGACCAGAGCGTGTCTTTGGACGGTGAAGTGGTCTCCAAGATTTCGACGGACAGCGGCCACGCTCAACGTTGGGTGACAGCTATTGAATGCCAGGAATCCGCTTGTGGGTACGTCGCCGGCCACATATATCTCAATGTTAAGTTGATCCTGCACATTGCCGATGCTAGTTACAGCGACACATAGGGTACCACCAACGCTACGGGAGACATTGTGACGACTAATGGCGGCTAGACTTGGACGATCGATACGACTGTTATGACATCGTAAACATGTTTTGAACGGGCTGCCTGCTTAAGTATCAATGAGGGTGCAGTTTGGCTTGAGGTGAACGCACCTTCGAGTGAGCGCCTTGATTTTGCTTCCCGGACTTTTAGACACCAGCCCAGATTGTCTCCAACTCATCGCGGAAGCATCCACCTGTCCCTCACTACTTACAATGTCTGCCTGAAACCATCCTGACCCTCCAACACGAGCTCATCCCTCTCGGCCATCCTATTCATCCTTCCATACACATAGAAATTCTTCACAACATGCAAGATACTCATGGCCTGCGTAGCAATCACCGTCGCCATCGCGGGCATATACCTGGGTGCATCTTGTTGTCGAAAAATGTTCGACGCTACAATCCCGCCGATCGCTCCTCCTCCGATGATCAGAGCACTCGCTACTGATCTCTTCATCTGTCCCACGATGTTGTTATGCATGTAGCTCAGTATTGTAGGCACATTGCTGTTGGATCCGCATACCCCAAGAAACACGCCTGCGTAGCGTGTTGCTGGGCTCGAGATTGCGAAGCCCATCATCGCTACTCCTACGACCGCGGCGGCACAGTTGAATATGAGGACGACGCCTCGCTTGTGGTAATGGTCTGCGAGCCATGCAGTGAGGAACATCCAAGGAGCGGCGGCGACGTAGGGTGGGAAGGCAAGGACTTGGGACATTGCGGTTGAGTAGCCCATATCTCCTTTGAGGATGATGGGAAGGAAGAAGCCGAACGAGTAGGTGACGGTGTTGTTGAGGAGGTAGAGCCAGGCGTATTCCCATATCTAGAGCGCGATCGTTCAACAACCTTCAAGTAGAATTCTTCATCGCAGACACACCTACCTTCCAGTCTCGCAGGTAAGAGAGAACTTTCTTCGGCGTGAGTTTGTCAACTACTGCATCTCCTCTGTCCTTGTCGATTCTCTCGAGTACGATACTGGCCTCGTCGATCGTCAAGAATGGCTTGCGTAGAAGAAGTCCCGGGTTGGTCGACTTGTCCGGAAAGTCAATGATAAAAACATAGCCGAGCAAGCCCAGAGCGACCGTGATGATGCCCTCCAGGATGAAGATCCAGCGCCATCCTCGCAACTCTCCAACTCCTTCCATCTGGCTCAGTCCATATGCGAGGATGTTCGAAAAGCCGGATGAGAGAAGCGCCAGGAGATAGAAAGCACTGAAGCGTTTCTGCACTTCGAACCGCAGGTACCAGCAGGACAGTAGAAAGATACACCCGGGATAGTAACCAGCTTCCAATATGCCCAACAAGACTCTGCACCCGAGAAGCTCTGTCCATCTCTGGGTGAAGCCTATGCCGATGGAGACGATTCCCCAGGCGCAAACTAGACTCGAGAGCCAGAGACAAGCTCCCAGCTTTCGGATGATGATGTTCGCTGGGAACTGGAAAATCACGTACGGGATGAAGAAAATCATCGTGACGAGCGTATATCGGCTCCCAGTAGACAGTGACAAATCTTGGTCCATTCCTGCAATGCGAGCATTTGGCAGATTGACTCGGTCGATGAGAGCGAAGGAGTAGACGGTCGCGAGAACTGGCAATAATCTGAGGTCAATCCTTCGAACGATTCGTTGGACTTGCTTGTGGTCTACGTCTGTCGACGGATGCTTTTCGATGTCACTGTCATGGAGAGCGGCGGCAACGTTGAGACCATTCTCTTTGCCGTCATGGTGAATATCCTCGACATGTTTCTGGACAGGATCAACGAGTCGTCCTGCAGTGGCCAGGAATATAGCTCACGATGTCTGTTATCTCCAAGGAGCCGCTCTTCTCGTTCGACATCCTATGAACGGGGTGTGGGCAGTTGGAATTCTTCGAATTGAAAATCTCGAGTCGGGCGTGGAAGACATCGCTCGACTATTCCCCTCCTACTGCCACACCCTCGGCAATGAAAGAGGAGACAGAATGCATCCTACCTCTTGGCGTAGAGACATGGTACTGCAAGGTCAGCGTTGTATCTCATACATCTTTGGCGATCTCTTTCCTATTAAAGCTCGAGCCAAGCTTGCACGGGTGCTCCAAGTGCTTTTAGCCACGGAAAGGTACAGGCTGTGAAGCCGCACTCGAGGCATAGTGTCTTGGAATTGCCCTTTTTCTGCTGGAATCTCGAGGCAACAGCAGGCTGCTGCGAGTCATACCGCAGCGAACCAGTAGCCGCGCCTGTAGAGACGGTCTTTCGGTGCGATGAGATGCCGAGTTGGCACGCATTGCGGAACGTCGAGGCCGTCCATTCTCGTCCTCTTCACCCTGAGGTTCTGAAGCTCCAGAGGACGGCGTATTATAGCAATTGAAGTTGCCGGAACATCCTGTCACTCATTGTGCACTTGGAAACAGAGGCTGTTGGGCGAAGTCGGACAGTGGCATTTCAACCACGCAGTTCATGGGCATTGTATTGTGATATAGAGTCGTATTGCGCGTGGAAGAGTAGGGACAATGTACACAAGGCGTCGACGAGAAATGAGTTAATGCGTAGGTCTGATGCATGTCAAAGCTGTGAAGATTTTGAGTTTGAGATTTGTTCCTGAGGTGGCTGTGTGAGGCTCATGGCACGTGAGCGGAAGCAAGCCGCACGCTAGCGCACGGGATCCAGGGACCCCACCAATTCATTGATCCGCTGCTGTGCTGCACTGTATCAATAATTCCGACATCACCGACCAAAACAACAATCAACTCCATCTCCTCCCACTATCGCACACCACCACCCGCGCTCGCTGAACGACAGTCCCTCTATGACACACCGCGTCGGTCACCCAGGTCCGCCATGGAGCGGCGCAGAAAACGTGCGATATCGTAATGTGACCAGAACGCGCAGAGTGTGGCTGACCAGAGCGAAGGCGACCTAAATGAGCAGAACATTCGGGCTTGGAATGGCGAACTAGGGTTTCAAGTTCAAGGCTCACTCGACTCCAACCTCAAGAAGAACACGGCCTTCATCAAGCGTCTGCGAACAGCCATCACCGCTGCCAACGTCGGCACCTTCCTCCAGGAGATCCGCTCCCTGTCTCTGCACAAGTACCTCACAGAAATCATCTCTGCAGCATACGAGGGTCTTACCAAGCTGAAGGTTGCCGGGGATATTGCCGCGGGCGTCGAAGTCATTAGTGCTCTGCATCAGAGATTCGGTCCCGAAGAATTTACGTCTTATCTGGCTTGGTATGTCGGACGCGGATTGGCTACACCAGACAAGGCGCAGCTCAAAGCTCTCGCTGCTGATGTGCGCGAACGAGAAGAGAAGGATCGTATAGCGAGGCAGCGGACATTACTGAGAGTTGCGACGGAGCTATGGCTTGTTGGGGTACTCAAGAGCTTGGAGGATGTCGCAAAGCCTGAAGAAGCTGGCAAAGTCAAGAGCGTAGAGGGTGCTTCCAAAAGCAAAGCAAGTGGAGCTGGAGGAGATGCCTATGATCCGGCGCCTTTCCCGCTGGAGGTGCTAAAGGACATGTTGGGGCACGACCGAGAGCATGTCAATCTGCCACTGGTTGTCCTCTTCGTGAAGACATTCGCTTGGGATATTCTAGGCTCGAGGCCGTCAAAAGCAGAAGGAAGACAAAAGGTGGCAGAGGATGGAGCAACCACTGCTGGTCACGGTCAGGCCGAATCGACCACGTCGACCGAGCACGACGATGGCGCGAGTCCCGACCCTCCATTGACCCCACCGGCACTCCAGGAGCGATTCAGGAACATTCTTACCCGATACTTTGAAGACGTAAAAGCGCACATCGTCCGCGATCAACAGCGCCTGACTCAACAAGGCAAGCGCAATGCGGAAGCTTATGTCAAGTCTGGTGAAGTCTTCGAAGACCGTCAGGCCAACCACGAAAAGGCCCTAAAGGCGCAAGAGAAGTTGGTAAGCAGTGCACAGACTCTGGCAGAGGCCCTCGGCGTAGACATGCCCGATCTCTCCGAGAAGGATGCGAACGCCAACGGACTGGAAGGCAGCATTGGTCTGGTCAAGACCGGCGAGTATCTCCGTGGGCAGGCTGAGGGCGCTGGCATCTGGGAAGACGAGGACGAGCGTCGCTTCTACGAAAATATCGTCGATCTCAAGGACCGTGTACCCGGCATCTTACTTGAGGATGGCAAGAAGAAGAAGACGGAAAATGACGAGCAGGTTGGTAAAAAGACCGAGGACTCCAGTGAAGCCAAGGAGAAGCCGGCCGAGAACGATGAGGGTTCCACTGCGATTGCCAACAAGACTGTGGGCGCGCAAGTCGACGCGCTCCTAGCTCGCTTGCACGAGCTTACAACCAAGGATCAGGTGGACCAGTTTGCCATCGACTTTTGCTTCCTCAACTCCAAGGCGTCGCGCAATCGTCTTCTGAAGTCCATTGAAGAAGTACCCAAGGGCAGAACCGATTTGCTGCCGCTGTACGCCCGCTTGATTGCTACACTGGGGCGCTATCTGCAGGACATCCCCCAGGGCTTGATTTCTTACCTCGACGAAGAATTCCGTAGCCTCCAGCGTCGCAAGTCCAAGGACTTTCTCGGACAAGTACGCATGGTCAACATCCGGTACCTCGCCGAGCTCACCAAGTTTGGCGTCGTCCCAGAGCACGTCATTTTCCATTGTCTAAAGGTCAGCTCGGACGACTTTTCGCGGGTCAACATTGAGATCATTGCCAACCTTTTGGAGAACTGTGGAAGGTACCTGCTGCGCAACCCGGAGACATCGCCCCGCATGAGCTCTTTCCTGGAGACGCTGCAGCGCAAGAAAGCAGCGCAACACCTGGGCCAACAGGAGCGCATGCTCATCGAGAATGCCGTGTACTATGTCAATCCTCCTGAGCGCGCCGCCATTCAGCAAAAGGAGCGCACGGCTTTGGATCTCTACGTCCGGAAGCTCATCTACGTCGATCTGAGTAAGAAGACGCTGGATAAAGTCATCAAGCAAGTCCGGAAGCTGCACTGGGAAGAGCCCGAGGTTGTCGAGATCTTGCGCAAGATCTTTGTGAAGCCTGGAAAGATCAAGTTTGGCAACATTTACTTGCTGGCAATGATGCTGGCAGCGTTGTACAGATTCCACACTGGCTTTGCAGTTACCGTTCTTGACGAGCTTCTTGACCGAATTGTCACTGGATTGGAAATCAACGACTTCAAATTCAACCAGCGACGTATTGCCGAAGTGAAGTATCTTGGCGAGCTCTACATGTACCGCGTTGTCGACTCTCAGCTCATCTTCGACACGCTGTACAAGATCTGCAACTACGGCCACGAAGGCGGATACGTTCAGCCTGGTCGTCTGAGTCCCATCGACCTGCCTGACGACTACTTCCGGATCCGACTGGTGTGCTCGCTGCTTGAGACTTGCGGGCATTGCTTCGAGAAAGGAGCAGCGAAGAAGAAACTGGATTTCTTCCTGACCTTCTTCCAGTTCTACATCAACACGAAGGACCCCCTACCGATGGATATTGAGTTCGTTGTCCAGGACACGTACAACATGCTGCGTCCGCAGTGGAAGCTGGTCTTGAGCAACCTGCAGGAAGCGGCCGGACTATTTTCCGAGGCCTGCAAGCAGAACTACCAGGACGTTGCTGCTGGTAAGACAGCGGAGCCGGAGGAACCAGAGGAGCCAGATGCCGGAAACATCTCGGACGACGGACGCATCGACGGCGAAGAAGAAGCGACTGTTGATGGAGAAGGCACTAATGTCAAGTCCGACAGCGATGATGCTGCGGCTCAAGGTGATGACGAAGTCGCCGCCCAAGAGTCGGACGAGGAGGAGCACATTGTCGTGACTCGACCCGAGGATCAGAGAGATCCAGAAGCTGACGCAGAGTTCGACCGTGAACTCGCCAAGTTGATGGCAGACAGCGTAGAATCACGCAAGTTCGATCGAAAGACGATGTTCGACGTACCGCTGCCGATGCGACGAACGGTGCGCGATGCAACGACTACTGCAGAGGACAGTGGTGAAGCGGAGTCGCCTGCGCCGGGCGCAGCCCACGGTGGTACGATGAAGTTTGCCCTCTTGAGTAAGAAGGGCAATCGGCAACAGGTATGACTCGACCGAGACTATGCTTGTGTGATGATGACGTTAACTTGTTAGACGCGCTCCATCGATCTGCCTTCGGATTCGAGTTTTGCGGTCGCGATGCGGTCTCAGCAGCAAGCCGAGAAGGCGGAGCAGCAACGCATCAAGAACCTCGTCCTCAACTACGACTTGACGGATGACCAGCCAGATGGTGGGCGCCCCGCCTTTCATTATGTCAACTCTTCTTCGGGTGGCACTCGGCTCGTGGGCGCAGGCCAACTCAACAAGAGCCTGCAAATGCCTCGTGGTGCTTCTCAACGATCGAGCACCACCAGCGCGGACGAGAATGTCACCCTCGTCCCCCCTGTTGAAGATCCGAGCAAGCGTCGCGACTCTCTTACTGACGAGACAGGTCAATTCGAAACCCTGCACGGCGGACCGCGATACGACAAGGCGGGGAATACGCGCAGCAAGCAGCGGGCGAGGAAGCTGCAATTGGGAGACATTGATTGGTACGGCAAGCACCCACCCAGTAGTACACCCACCGCGCGTCGCGAGGGCGAGTCCCGCTCCAGCCTCGACCAGTACGTCGTCGACAAGGGCTCGGTGAACTCTCGACGGGGACGCAGCAAGAATCACAATGGCTGACCGGCTGCACGTGTGCGGCCGATGGCAGGACGTAACGCCGACGATTGACGAGGTAGCACAACGGTGTCATCTCCACGAAACGACTCACAGTATCATATTGGGCTTGTTCCCACGAAGCAGCACCTTTTCTCAAGCCACGAGGACATGATATGAGGAGGTTCTGCCAACCCTCCTCTGCCAGACTGAGGATCAATGCCGACCATGCATGGCCTTGCCGATCGATTCGATCGAGATATCGACGACCCAGACGAGTCTGTCCCGAAAAAAGCACTCGCTGCGCGCTCCGACCTGTTCGCCGCGGATTCGATGACCGGCTACAAGTCGAGCTCCCATCTAGCAGTGAGCAAGTCATGGACGCGGACCAAGGGCAAGAGCGTTATGATGTCATGCAGCACACACAAGACTGATATTTTGGAGCGAGTTGTAAGGTAGGGGGCGAGGGGGGAAGAAGGACGAGATTAACTGCAGTCACTCATTTGACAGATTCTCTTGAGTCACAGAATGCAATTGAGCCTTTCACACACAACAGCAGCCGCATTCTCCACAGTTTCCCAGGACGCATTTCCCATCCCAAAGTCGAGGTCGTGCTCACTCAAGTCATACAGGTACAAGAATCCAATCCACTTCTCCAGGCTGACACATCGCCTTTTCCTCACAGGTCATTTTCCATCTCCGAACCCTTTCCCCCTTTTCACTTCTGTCCTGCGCTGGTGCTGTGATAGCCCGCTTCCATCTTGGAACCACAGCCATCCATCAAAGCCTCATGATGCTGACGACGTCTATCCGACAGATTCCAGCTCTGCTGTCTATCCAAAGCGGGTCGAACGTTGGACTCGTCATTTTCCGTGGGAGGAGGGATCTGGCCGGCGCCCGCGACTGCTTCGGCGTAGTTGGAAGAGGAGGGGCGTTGGAGGATCTAGTAGGATTTTTCATGCTGTGTGAGTCGTTTTGGGGGGGGTAATAAGTTCAGAAAGGGATGGAGGAGGAAGGGGGGTTCCTTACGGGTGCGTCGGCAGTGGAATCGTGGTCGTGGGAGGCGGAGGAGGTTGTTTCGGTTGGCTTTCCCGAGGAGGAGGCGGCGGAAGATGAAGAAGAAGGGGTGGTGACGAGGGCGCGGGTTGCGAGGGTGGAGGCTTTTTGGTAGGTGTATGGATGGGTTGTGGAAGCCATCTTCGGCGAGGAGTAAATGTTGTCGTGAGGATTTCCAGTTTCTGGCGGGAAGAGGATGGATGGCTTCCTGGGTTCGGATGATTTGGTTTTTGCGGAGTGTGGAGTGTTGAGGATGATTGAGATGGTGTGTGGTTTTTGGAGGATGCCCTGTGTGGTGTTTGGGATGGGGAGAGAGAGAGAGGGAGAGAGAGGGAGAGAGAGGGAGAGAGAGGGATTGAGGACGAGAGGTATTTGGGGTGTTGGTGTCACTTGCGACTTCCCGTTTGTAGTGACTGTCGTGCCTGCCTACCTACCTACCTACCTACCTACCTTGTAGTATGCATCGAGCTCGTTCTTGCTGCACATCGGACTATGAATCTTGCCTTGTCAGAGCACTTGCATTAGGAGGGAGTTGCTCAGTTCGTAGAGCGGGGAGGAGCAGGTGAGGTGGTGCACGAGTGGGGAAGGCGGACCCCAGCTCTTGCCATGCACAGCGCGGGCATAAGAGAGTACATGTAATACATAGCACTCACTCTAGCTGTGCTGGTCACAGCTGTGAGATGGCCAGGTGAGCTGAGCGTCAAGTGGTAGGAATGGAATAATGGAGAAGGAGCACGTCGAGCAGATGGATGGAGTACATGTACCGAGCCGAATGACGCATTTGCATGTGAAGGGCCACCGCCTCCTGAAAGTCGAGTCGCATTCCCGGTCCGCGTGAGGTGGCTTGCAGAGGGTGGGTGGATCGCGCCTTCCTCAGCCCCACCCCCCACTCGGCTTGCCGACGGTCCGAGCTCCCGAAGCGAATGGTGAGCCGACGCCATCTCACACTTGCACCTGTCTTCTGCCGAGAAGAGTGATGTACGTAGGTATGAACGGCGGACCACACTGTGATGGCGGACAGTTGAACGGCGGTGAAGGATGCTGCGAAAAGTCATCGGCATCGCTTAGTATGCCCTCTCCCGAGTCCAAGCGTGTCGAGTCGGAGCTACTGCCCGTCACCGGCCCGGCCCATTAGACGACCTAGACGACGCGCCTCTCCACTCATGTATTACCTGCAAACTAAGCGAATCCTCTCCTCTTTGCCCGCTGAATCGAGAAGACGGCAGGAAGGAACCAGTGCAGTGCTCTGTATTGTGCTCCATCCTGCTCTTCTGCATTTCCTCCTTCTTGTGTTCTGCATCTCCGACGACAACAGAAGTCTGGCACGCACGCCCGCCTTCACCCAAGCATGCCATGACTCTTTAAGCCTCCGCCAAATCTCCCAACCTCGACGCTCGCTCTGCCTCAACCACCGCCGACCTCTCTCCCACTCTCGCACATCACATCCTTAATACCATCCTTTGCAAGCCCTGCACCGTCTTCACAGGCATGGGAGATCCTTCGCATACACCATACAATGCACCGCCTCCCGCCCTCTCCCGCCCTGAGCGCTTGCCACTCGCTCAGCGACGACGACCTCGATGCTTTCCTCGCCAATCAAGGTTCTCTCTCGCATTTCCCAACTCCTCCGCCGCCGCAGAAGAGGTCGCCATTCGTTGACACCATCCACCTCGCCGACGATGCCCGAGACGAAGACGAAGATGGCGAGTCGCAGGACTGTATGTGCTCGTCACCACAATCTCCACGCGAGATGCTGACCTGTCCCAGATTTCTACATTGCCACTCTTTTTGCAGAGCAAGCCAGCATCGACATCTGCTCGACACCAGGCGACGTCCAAACAATCCAGCAAATGTTAATCCGGGCAGCACTGCGTCTGGAAGTCGTTGCCACGGCACTCAACGTCCTCACCGCCCTGCACTCCTTCCGGACAGGCTTTGGGCATTTCGACGCCACCCCGCCCGAACTTCTTGTGGTTTGTGCCTTCAGCCTCGCCGTGTCGTACATGTACGACGATCCCGCCTCTTCCTCGTGGTGGTCCCGAGAAGTCTGCCGAGGGGTGTGGTCCGCCAAACAGATCGACCAGTCCAGCATGGAACTCCTCTCGCATCTGGACTTTCGACTGCATAGCTTCACGGCCACGGAGGAGATTGAAAGGACCATCGATATCTTCGTGCCACCGAGCATGGTCGAGGCCGAGGGACCGAGACCCGACTCTCCCACGGAAAAGCCCGAGAAACAGCCTCTGAAGCTCACGATCGACGGAACATTGACCGATTGGGAAGGTGGCCAGATGACACCAGCATCTACTCCACCTTGTACGGCTGTGCCTCAGGTTCTTCTGGGACCTTTCTTACCTTTGCTTTGATCCAATGCAACGAGCTCCGCAGACTCGACGGGGAAAAGTTTTAGCGTGGCGTTTGGGAGATTCGGGCGTTTGCATATGATACCCCATACCATACGCATCGGAGTTGAATGTGTGTTGCTGTTCACAGACGACTCGCTTCGGGAAGGATGCGAGGATGAGAGGGCCATGCGGGCTGGGGCTTCGATGTGACAAGAAGCTGGGAAAAGGAAATGGCTGGACCATTCACTGCGTAGACTGTATCGACTCCCTCCCAGACTCGTAGCGTTAATGGAGTCTGCCAGACCTGAGTCAATAATCTCTACGACGCTCGCACCGCAAAAGGCACCTTGAGATTTCACACAGGAGGATTTCCGTTTCCGGGCAGGTGTGACTGAAGTCGTGGACTTGATCAGAGGTCGTGTCCGGCGTTCGCTCCGCGTGAGACTTTCGACGACAGCAGGTCGCCACCTCATCTTATGTATTCATTCATCCTTCCAGCCAATGCCTTCAATTGTTATGCATAAATTGGAGGCCTTGGGCCGGCCGGCCGGCCGTTAGATGCACAGCCACACATATTCTCCCGCGGTGATGCCTCAATAATAATGGAATGCTTCAAGTACCGCTCGCTCCAGCTGCGGCGGAATAATATTTTATCAATGTCCCACAAGAAGCAATTCCGTCGCCGCCCTACCTTTTACGCCACGTGTGCCCGAGACCGCCTCCCTTATTACATACCTACCTTAGTACAATGTGTTACCTTACCGAGAGAGCGGATCGGGACCATGGGGAAGGGCAATGGCAATGGCAATGGCAATGGCAATGGCAATGGCAATGGCAATTCGACGGTGCCTCCCTCGCGCTTCCCTCTTCCCTGCGCCGCACTGCCAAGCCCAACACCGTCCCCCCTCCACCCCGGTCCTCGATCCCCTTCACGTCACCCGACGAATTCCCGTCAAATACCGCGACAAGAATTTCTCATGACGAAGGATCCAGCGTCGACGATGATGATGTCGTTGTCTCAAAGCGGAGCAAGCGGGATGCCCCCAAAATCACAAGGCGCCTTACCCTGGTCCCTCCCTCCTGCGCGACAGTCTTGATCGGGATGGAGCAGGTCAAATATCGTCCGTGACCCCCCGCTATACGTGCCAAACGGCGCCATGTGCGATGGGATTGCCGTGACCCAGAGGATTTGAAAGAGGAGGAAGATGCACCAGAACGCGAATCCCGGCCTGCCCGTCACGCCTCGTACTGTCGCTCCCAACCCGAACAACGACAGGATGCCCGACGCTGGCTGCTACGATTCCTACTTCCCGCCGGTGGAGGAATGCTGGTCCGCGAAGAATCTCAGCTTTGAACCTCCTGCATCCCCGGCGCCCCTGCTCCCGACACCAGTATCCCCAGCTTTCCCTCTCCCCGATCCACGACTCTCCGACGGCGGCCATCTCCTCCTCCAAGACGAGCCCTCTTCTGCTGCAATCATTGCAACATGCTCATGTCCTACCCCGGATACTTGTGTCATCGAGGCACTCGCCCTCCTCTTCGGCTCCGTGCAGCTCCTCGCCGCGACGATGAAATACCACCGGGGCCATTCTTTCCGGATAGAAACCTGCATCTCGGAGCTAGACAACGCTTCCCGCACTTCCGACATACCCCAAGAAGTCGCGATGCTGGAACCTACCTTTCGGGGACTCCTCGCGCCTCTCGTGGACGGTAGCGATTTCGACGTCGCCGAGATCCTCCTCCAACACTGGCGATCTCCCCCACCGCCACCAGCAGGAAGCGGCGGCGGCAGCGCTCTCGCAGACAATACGGATCTCTGCGGCAGACTACGAGAATTACTGGATACCATGTGCATCGACGTCGTGGATACCTTTGCGCCCATGCAGCATGATGTCGACACCCTCCTCGCACTGCATCAATACACCGATCCCGTGCTGCAGTCGGAATTCGAAGCTTTGGAGATGATCCACGTGAGAACCGCCCATTTATTATTATTATTATCATTCTTCACCCCCCCCCCCCCCCCATCTTTTTTTATTTCTATTAATTAATATACACATCTCTCGAATGATGCGACCAACACTGACATGGAATCACGCACCCCCCAGTCATCCTCCATCATCACGTCACCCCGCACACGACTCCTCCTCGAAGCCAACGCGCAGCTCTCCGTCTTCTCCACCGACGCTTCCACCTCGCAAGTCTTTGAGGTCCAGCGGAGTTTCCGCCGCAAAGTGGAGGATTTGGTCCAGAAGATGGAATTCTGGGAGCTCTTCTGACGTCCCTCCGTCCCCCCCTTTCATGAATTGGATTGGATTGGATTGGATGGGCTTGTGGGGCTTTTTTCCCTTTTTTTGTTTTCAAGTTTTTCTTTTTCTTCAAATTTTTTTGCATCTTTGATTTCGTTCGAGATACCCCCCTGAGCTTTTCTCAACGTGAGGAGGTGATTTTTGTAGTACGAGGGCGGCGGAGGCAGACGGAGACGAAGAGAGAGAGAGAGAGAGAGAGAGAGAGAGAGAGGGAGACAATGAATGAGTATAGAAGAGAGAGAGACAGAGAGAGAGAGAGGAGCAATTCCAACGACAGGCAGGGGACAGGTTTGTTTGTTTGTTTGTTTGTTTGTTTGTTTGTTTGTTTGTTTGTTTGTTTGTGCTCAGATGGAATATATAGATTCGTGGCTAGTGCAGTGCTGATGAGGATACTGTGGTACGTACCTTTTCAGAAGGCTAGATGTTTCTACTTACTTGCATCCCGTCCACATTTACTTTGTTCACCGGCAGCAGGCCGGCTTCGCTTGCGTGGAGTGAGTGGTCTGGTTTTCACACACGCACACCCCCTCCAACCGAGAGCAAGTCACACACACACACACAAACTACAAGTAAAAGTCAAGCGAAAGTGAAGTCCATTCTTGAGTCTGTCTGTCTGTCCAGGAAGTTCTCTTGCACACATCTCCCCCGCCGCTCATCCAAGAGCGTCAGTCTTCCCACCACAACAACAACAAAAAAGAAGTTGAGGAAAAGACCTGAAGAGCATGCCTTCTTAACCCAGATTTCTTCTCATTCTCTCCTTCTCAGAAAAAAAAAGAAAAGGCAGCGAGAGAGAGAGAGAAATTCGTATCTTGCAACACTCCGTTCCGAGACAGTCTCATGGGAGAGGAGAGAGCTCGGGCAGATGCCGAGCACCTGCGCCGCTGCGTAGTAATCGGGAGGAGAGAAGAGAAGAAATGTGGAAATGAAAAAGGGGGGATGGTCAAAGTAAAAAGGGGGGCACGACAGAAAAATCTGTCATTGAAAGCCCCTCAAGGGGATCTCAAGTTCCATCGAGGTCGAGGCCGTGAGGCATAGAGTAGTAATGCAAAGACCATCTTGCTTGCCCCTGTATCCGTTTGGTCGTCCTTCCTCTCCAGTGGAGGAAGTAGAGTGAGGTAATCATGTCGCATTCCAGACGTCCGCCCTGCCCACTAACAGTGATCCTTATACGCCATGAAGCCATTTCAGTCATATCTTCGGTGTCCGTATCCGGAGACAGGCGATCCACTAGTCGAACTGGTAGTAAAGTTGAGAAATGCTCTCTCCGTGATGGTTCCGCCGGATAGCCTCGGCGAGGAGGCCACTGACGTCCAGCACCGTGAGCTTCCTCGCGATCTGTCTCTTCTCGTCAGGAATTGGAAAGGCGTTGGTGACGATGACACCGTCGATTTCGTCGCATTCCTCCAGCTGCCGCAGGCAGTCGCCGCCAAACAGACCATGCGTGGCCATGCAGTACACCTTCGTTGCCCCACCGCGCTTGACCACAGTTTCTGCGGCGGCAATCCAGGAGCCAGCTTTGTCGATCATGTCGTCCACGATGATCACAGCCTTGTCCCTGACATTGCCGACAAGAGTGACGTGAGTCTCGACATCTGGGTTTTGCAGTGCTTCTTCCTCCTCCTCGTCAGAGTGGGTAGCATCACCAGTACCGCCCAGACCGTTGTCCGGACGGTGGTGGAAGCGAGAAGAGGTCGTCGACATGAACGACTCCATCATATGTGCTGGGGCCTCTTCGTCCTCACTTGACTGTCGATGTCCGCGTTGGCCCGAGTATTGAGATGCGCTCGGAGAAGGGACATCGTCATCAACAATGTGACCGTGGATGAGGCGGCCAGTGATGACGTCCCTCGCACGCTCGTCGGTGTCGTCGTCGTTTTCGGGCTCCTCGTAGCCATCTTCGTCTTGTGAATGGAGATTTGCAACAGTAGGGACGGTGGTGGCTCGTGTCAATTCCAGCTCGTCGTCGCCTTCCTCGGGCTTCTCTTCGCCGTCCCTCGAATCTGGGCGAGATGCCTGTGCGAGTGGACTCGGGCCGTGATCGCCATTAGTGACTCTGGTCTTGGTTGGAGCAATCATGGATACTGCTGCACGCGGTGGGGCTTGGGGCCTGTGTGGAATTGAGTGGCTCTCTGCGCCAGCCCTGGAGCTCACTCGACTCCTACCCTGCGCCCAGTCACGTTCCTTGGGCAAGTTTGAAAGCCTCTCAGGGGAGTTCATCCTGCTCTGCACCGCTTCGTCTTCTAAAGAAGTGCGGTCATTGGTGCCATCTGCTCCGAGACTCTCCAATATTACCGAGTTGTACATGCTTCGTGCCATCGGCGGCTTTCTCCGGTCCGTGGTGACAATACCGAAGCTCAGTCCCAGCTTGTCCGCCAAGCTCGTAACTCGTTTGGTGCCGCCAGGATTCTTGCTGCAGACGACGCTGTCCCACCATTCGTGTACGTTCATCTTGATCCATCTGCCCAGCAAAGGCTCAGCGAAGAGATTGTCGACTGGACATTTGAAGAAGCCTTGCATCTGCGAGGCGTGCAGGTCAATGGTAATGACATGGTCGACGCCAGCGACTTTCATGAGGTTTGCGAGCATGCGGGCTGTGATGGCGCCACGGTGCGCCTTCTTCTTCGACTGACGCGAGTATGGGAAGTAGGGCATGACAGCTACGAGACACGTCCAGATCAGCAAGGTTCTCTATCCGAGTATAACCGCGGCAGCTCGGAGGCAGTCGTCGCCGGTCAGTGTCGTGTACTCACCAGTGATGGAGCGCGCAGAGCCGCCTTTGCAGGCAGAAATCATGATCAACATCTCCATGACATTGTCGTTGATCTGGCTGCTGCCACTCTGCACAATGAAGACGTCCTGGTCGCGGACCGAGGTTTCTTATGGTCATGTCAGCCAGCGAGCGCACTTCCTCGAGCCAGGAAACGTACTGATCTCGACTGACGTCTCGCCATTGCTAAACTTCTTCAGCTCGACATTGGCCCGCTTCTGTCCCAGTCGTTCGCAGATTGCGTCGACCAGAAACGGGTGCGAGGACCCGGAGAAGATGCACGTCTGCCGCATTTTGCTCGCGTCGGTTCCGGAGGCAGTCGGCGGATGGGGTGGTACGTGGTGTGGAGGCTGTTTGGTGTTTGTGGTAGCGGTAGATGACCTCTAGCGAGGCATCACCAGAGTGAGAGCTGCAGTGAAGCGGAGGTGAAATTCTCGTCACATGGTAGCAATGTCAAGTTCACTAGAAGAACGGAAAATCGTCACAAAATTTGGGATGACGGAAGCTCGCCGAAAGCTTATTCATGCGGGCACGAGCCTCCTTTCTACCTAGGGCCTAGCTTCATCTTCACGTGCTCACAAGCCGGTGTTCTTGTGGCTCACTTCACTTCTTGCTTCTAGGATAACACTGGCAGTTCAAACTCGCGACGCGTAGCAGAGGACCGCCAAGTCCGACACTCGACTCCTTCTGATTGGCAAGGCGACCTGGTCAAACGGAAATGCAGGAACCAAATCCTATCCAATTGCAGGCCTAGGGTATGGCATGATGTGGTTGCTTGCAGACGATTGAACAGTTTGCTCTGTCTAGATACGATGAATGCACATCTAGATACGATGAGTGCACATCTAGATACGATGAGTGCACATCTAGATACGATGAATGCACAAACGTGTCCCGGGTCGGCGCATGGGAAGCGAGAGGGAATGCAGTCGTCTCTTTCTCTGATGCCGAGCTTAGAAAATCGAGGATACGGAAAATGCTGCAACTGCTAGACGTGCGTTACTCGAGGCCGTTACCGGCGTACTGAATCATTGGAGCCTTTTGCGAAGCGGTAGATGGCATGTGGAGTGGCCATACTCGGGCTCACCCGGTGGCTGCGACATCAGGACCGGCAACGCAAGTAGATGTATTGGGATGCTCAACACGCATTCTTGTCTGGTATGTTGGATTGGGCGTCTTGAAATACCTTGTTCTCGGTAGAAGTGCGCCTGTCTCCGTTCTAGATGACAGCCTGATGGCAGGGAATTGGACATTGCGATGGCCAACGCTACCATCCTCATTGGCTTCGGCGCTCTGTCGTTTCGCTCTCAAGTCACATTAGCATTGCAATGCAATCCCTTGGGCTGAAGAATCAGATCGGTCTGGCATTCCTTATAAAAACCCACTTCTGCCCTTGGTTGGACCGCTTGCAACAGGCAGAGTGCATTTCCGTTGCTCAATGCAGAATTCCTTTTCACAACTTCAACTGCTTGTTCCGCGCAGATGACGCAGTCACGAGCCGTGGTGGGAAATATACATGGATGGTGAACGAATCTGTCCAAAGCAGGTTGCAAGAGCCAAGAGAGCTGGAGGTGGACGGTGCACAAACGTCATCGGAGAGGTGGGTCCACGATGAGGCTTCCCCCATTTGAAACTCGCCAGAAGCGACGTTCCTCCTGCATCGTCCGCCAAACACCAAACACCTCCGCCCTGCCACTGCCAACCGCACCGTCCTGCTGCTTGGATCGCATGCTCTGGGATTCCTTGAAATTAACAGTACTTGCGCCTTAGCATCATCCCCGAATCCTTACCCTACCGCGTCACACACGTGCACAGAAGCGATAAGAGCCAGCAGCCGAACAGAACACCTACATCTCCAATACCGACACTTCAACAATGGCACCACCACCGCCGACGCAAGGCGAGTCGCTCCAGAGCCGCGTGCTGAAGCTCGCCCAGACGCTCCAGTTCGCCTGGTTCGTCGGCCATGTCACGCTGCTGCTGTGCACGCTTAGGTACGGCCTCAGCTACATCATGTTCAAGTACTACAGTCGCTGGGCCCAGTTCTCCTACCGCACCGCCTTCATTGCCGCCGCTGCCACCTACGGAATCGTCGTCTTTAAGGGATACCGCGCGCGCGCAAAGAGCGGCAAGCAGCCCAGCAGCCCCTTGGCGCTCGTCGGTGACGAGAATGTGCAGTACCTGGGTAAGCTATGCCTCGCACACGTTGGCTTATAACAGCTCGCTCACGCTTGATTTCTACAGCAATGGCCCTCCTGTGGCTCTTCTCCCGCCAGTACCCGCTCGCTATGCTCCCCTACGCCATCTACAGCGTCTTCCACGTCCTGACCTACACCCGCGGCATCCTCCTCCCAACCATCCAGCCACCACCAGCTACGCCAGCAGGTGAGAAGCCAAAGAGCTCCGCGCTCGCCGACAACATTGGACACTTCGTCAAGGACTACTATGATGATAGCATGTCGCTCGTTGCTGGCCTCGAGCTCGCGCTGTGGTTCCGCATCCTCGGATCCGCCATCATCTTCGTCAAGGGCAGCTGGATCATCTTCCTCGTCTACACCGTCTTCTTGCGTGCGCGTATTAGCCAGAGCACCTTTGTTCAAGGAATGCTTAAGCAGCTCGGTGCCCGTGGTGATGCTCTCACCCAGCGCCAGGACGTCCCACCTGCCGCTCGCCAGGCCTGGGAAACCACCAAGAACATCGCGAAGCAGGTTCACGACCAGACCGATATCAACCGCTACGTCCAGGGAGGAAACGCCCCTCAGTCCACCCCTCCCAAGAAGGCACAGTAAAAGGCTAGAGGATACGAAATATGCTGAAACGACCGAGCGCACGATCACGATGCAGTGGATGGGCTGCATTGGCAAGGAGACGCGGGCAGCATAAAGGAGGTCATATGCCGCTGCACCAATAAAGAGAGATGTTGAGAGAGAGAGAGAGAGAGAGGGAGAGAGAGAGAGAGAGAGAGAGAGAGAGAGAGAGAGAGAGGTTGAGTGTATTGGTTTCATGCCAAGAATGAATAAGAGTCTAAGATTGACTACGTGGATAGTGGGAAGGTAACCTGGCAATACTTTGGTTGTGGCGTGTCTACCCTGTAGCAACTAAGCGAGTCGTAAAGCTGTTTACGGACGAGAATAAGATCAGTACACAGCTTCTTGCTCTCTTGGACATGCGAAAGTTATCTTCGAGGCAGCTGGATGGAAATGATGCCATTGTTGCGGTGCCAGCCGACTTGACGTGATGTCACCAGCGTTTCGTCTGCATCTTCACCCACCCTCTCAACTTCTTTGACGTACTTCCTTCACCCACTTTACGAGATATAGGTACATACCACGGTCGTACAACATACACAATAGAGTATACTATGGCGTCGAACAAGATCAACGACCTCTTCAGTGTCAAAGGCCTTGTGGCTGTCGTCACAGGTGGCGGCTCTGGACTGGGACTCTACGCTGCTCGCGCACTGGACGCCAATGGAGCGAAGGCCGTTTATATCGTTGGGCGTCGAGAAAAAACCCTACAAGATGCTGCCAAGACCGGAGTGAACGGAACCATCATACCCATAGTCGGGGATGTGACGGATAAGAAATCCCTCCAGCAAGTTGTGGACATAGTGAAGCAAGAACAAGGCTTCATCAATTTCCTGTTCGCCAATGCCGGAATCATGGGGCCAGGGGATTCTTCTGCTCTCAAGGAAGCTAAGGGTTCCAAGGAGAAGATCGATGTTAAGGAATACCAAGCCGCGCTCTGGAAGTCTGAACCAGAAGACTATACCAAGACTCTACATATCAATTGTACGGGAGTCTACTACACGGCTATCGCTTTCCTGGATCTGCTCGATGCCGGAAACAAGAAGCGGAACGTGGCTCAGGACAGTCAGATCCTGGTGACCTCTTCAATCGCTGGATTCAGTAGGCACTTGGCAAGCAGTTTTGCCTACAGTACTTCCAAGGCGGCGGTGAATCACTTGGTCAAGATGCTGGCTACAAATTTTTCGCAACAGGGATTGCATATACGGTGCAACGTTGTTAATCCGGGTAAGTCTGAGGAAACGAATTGCCCTTTCGTGTTGCCGATGTTAATGCTGGATCTCTGCAGGTCTGTATCCCTCCGAAATGACTGCCAACACCACTTCCTCACTCGGAAAGTTCAATGGTTTGGAGAATCATCCTGGTGCGTTTGCGGATGCGCACATCATGGCCCAGGAGAATTCTCCGGCGGAGAGGACGGGGAGTGAGCAGGATTTTGCGGGTTTGGTGCTTTTCATGGCGAGTCGGGCGGGGGCTTACTTGAACGGAGAGACGATGGTTACGGATGGCGGGAGGTTGGCTCAAATGCCCTCTACTTATTAGAGACGAGCTGCATCAAAGTGTGTTGCCATTGCCACGCATCGACTGTGGCTACCTCAGGTAATTCTGGCCTCTGGTGAGGGAAGAGCGAGCGATTATCGCTTCCACTTCTCCCATCCGCAGAACGGCTTCCCTGAAGACAAAGAAAGCACTTCACAGTTCCTCCTCTGGACTTTCATTCTCAGCGCCCATCTCTCTCACTAGCTCGTCCAACGCTAGCCGAAACTCCTCTACGCGTTCTCCATTAGACTTGCTCCAACGGAGACCTGTGCCTGATGGCCGAGACAACGCATAACGAATTCTTCAATCCAATCCTCCAGTTGCATGACATGTTGCAAAGCTTCCATCTCGATCCTTGCCACCATTTTGCTTCTTGGACTCATGCATGCCCATGACTCCGTTCCAATCAATTTGGGAACATGCGAGGACTACAGCATGACCATCGTGAGTGGTTTTGCAGATCACAAATCGAAATCACATCAACAATGCTCACATTGGACTGAATGTAACGGGTACGCATGTCTGGGCCCACTGATATCCCATCGGACGGCACTTGTGCAGTGCGCCAGCAATGACACAATAATGGGTATTGCTTCCCTTTACGACTACTTGGAGTGCTGTAGAGGTATGCTTCAACATTATGATGGCTATGATGGGGTCAGAGCTGATATCGATGTAGCTATGACCGCGAGACTGCCGTGTTACCCTGCGGACTGCACTCATTGCACGCATCTGCCCTGGGCTCCGCCTGAGAATATTGTTCGCGAGCAAACGTGACCTGAGGGAAAGCGAGGACACATGTCGACGGTTGGGTATTGGCCACCATGATGAGAGAGGGCACCTAAGCCTCTGGCATTACGAAGATTTCTGCGAGTTTTCAGATTGTGCAATCAGGACTGCTTACTGACCTTCTATATCCTTCAAACACGAGCACCTATTCCACACAGTGAGGGTACTGCTCACTGCGGCAGGGAAGACTTGCTTGACATGGCAAGCACTTGTTGCATTGCCACTCCAAATTCCGTCAAAGTGAGTGTCCCTGGTAGACGGCGCCACAATTAGCAATTGTTCTATCGATAATGTACGATTTAGTGATTTCTGATGTGGTGCTACATTGTGTAAACTAGGCGAGGTTGAACTCGGATAACTTGGAGATTGTTGCGCTAGCCATGTGATATTCGATCCGTGCACGGTGTGCTCCGCCAGGGTTAGCAGTAAGGCACGAATTCTCACGCCAGCACTGCGCTGCTCGAGTAGCATTTCCAAATGATTCGAGACTATTCCTCGGCAAGCTGATCAGCATTATGGTTATAGATCCAGTCTTCAACTGACATGCAAGCTGATGTTATTGAGATTTCTCGGCTTGCGCTGCTCGTGAGGAAGAAGTTGATGATTTTAATGGTTGTTGTTATTTCCAGGAAGCACTCAAGGCGGACGTGGAGATCAAGATTCGCTCCGGGTAGTCCCGCAGCGGCAACCGCAATCCGTATATCCGCGCGGCGATGCCCCCCGTCACCAGCGTACGAGAAACATGTCGACCAACATCAAAGACCCTGCATCGGCTGGCATATATACTTGGCGGGCATTAGGGACCGGCAATAGAGGCCACACGCAATGCCTAACTAGGCAGATTCAAGACTTGATGCAAGTCCTTGATTGGAGGTGAGCGATAGCGGGTAAGGTACATCCAGTATGTCTACACCGGTAGCATGCCAATATTCCAAAGGACATTACTTGGTGCTCTCGAATAGGGTCGAATCCCCCTGACGCTGCCTTCTCTCCGCAGACTACCTCTACTTCAACTTTGATCCTGTAATAGTGCAGTACCAAAGCGCCTCCTCGACATTTTGGAAATAGCACTGAGCACGATGCTAGCGAATGACCAAATAAATCACCAAGTGGGTATCTAGATCAACTGACGAGGGTATTAGTACTGACAATCGTTGTGAGCAGGGCAATGTGCCAGGTTTCGGTTGATGAAGCCATCGCACGAAATGGGACACCTTGATGGATCCCAAGGTTGACATCTAGTTCGGGTTCGTTCTCAGTCATCTATCTCTCCACTACCTTACGCCTGCGCTAAACCGCACTGTCCACAGCCAAAAACAGCTCGTTCTTTACAGGTGCTTCTCGTTGACCAGCGTGATTCTATATCTTGGCTTACCGGCCTCGAAATCCAGAATGGCTTGGTTTGCGTCTTTCAATGGCCGAGTGTTAATCCAGGGCTTGATCTTCTTCTCCGCAACGAGCTGCAGCATCTCCTCAATCTGCCCCGGCGCACCGATTAAGGAGCCACCAATCTTGACGCCCTTCATGACGAGAGCGAAAGCAGTCAAGTCTGGCAATTTGTCCTCTGGAGCGCCAACCTGAATGAAAGTTCCGTGGACCTTGAGAAGAGCCAAGTAGTCGGAGAGAGGCATCTTGTCGGATGACACGGTGCATACGATGAGGTCGAGACTGCGGGAGTTCTTCGCAGCCCAGTCCTTGTCGTCGTCGGTCGAAATGTACTCATCTGCTCCAAGCTTAAGAGCATCCTCGCGTTTATTGTTCTTGCGGCTGATCGCGACAACCTTGTCAGCACCGAGGGCTCTCGCGAAGAGAACGCCGAAATGACCCAGACCGCCTGAGACACCCAAGTCAGCCTCTCATGCATGCTACGGCGATCTTAAGAACTCACCAATGCCGATAATGCCGACCTTCTTGCCAGGACCACAGCCGTTCAGCTTCAGAGGAGAGTAGACTGTGATGCCGCCGCAGAGCATTGGTGCTGCCTCCTCGCTCGGGATCTCGTCTGGAATCTTGACCACGAAATGCGAGTGGCAGCGGTGGTAATCCGCATATCCACCGTAGGAGTCGGAGCCATCTGGAAACTTGGAGCCGTACGTGCCGACCGTGCCTTGGCAGTGATTCTCAATACCAGCAGCACACTCCTCGCAGTCTGGCTTCAAGCACGAAGCGGCCTGAGCGCCAACGCCGACGCGGTCTCCAACTTTGATGCCCTTCTCGACCTTGGAACCCACACGCACCGCCTTGCCAACGATCTCATGGCCTACACAACAAGGATAGGGAGTAGGGACTTCAGTCAGACAATGTCAGCGATATTCAAGCTCTCGGGGTGCCAGCTTTCCGTACACCACCCGGATCGTAGCGTGTGCAGGTCAGAACCACAGATACCGCAGTGGGTGATCTGGATGTCGACGTCGGTCTCTTCGAATGGCTTGACGTTTGGAAACTCCTGCCAGACCATCTTGCCCTCGGCGGAGTCCTTGTCGAGGCCCATCCATCCCTGGAACTTGTAGTCCGTCATTGTGCCGTGTGAAGAGCCGCTTTCAAGAATGCTGGAAAAGCAATGCTGTGATGAACAATCTCGACTTCTAGTGAGGGCAAGTTGAGATGGCGCAGCCCAGCGAGCCTTTTAACGAGCACACGACAACGGACCCACAACGGGTAGTTCCATCCTACGCAGCATTGGATACAGAGGATCCGCTGGCTCCGTGCCAGGAATGCGGGTTGCGACGGTTAGATTCTTGCCGTAGAATCTCCGGCGCCCAGAGGATTCCATTCGTTCTGCAAACCTCGCGGGATTACAGAGCATCGTGGGCTGGAGACTCGGGGAAAACTTGCCGGTAAGCAACATATCATCAACACGTGTCATGGCTTGACCGCTGACCTGAAGTAAGGAGGCGATGGCAACAAATGTCGAGCCATCAGTCGACGTCAAGACGCGGCCGCGTTTCCCCGTCTGCGTTGAGGCCAAGCTTTCCATTCAACGCATCTGACTGATTTGCATAACGACGGAAAGGCCATGATCGGATGCAAGGGCATAACTGCGACTGATTGATAAGCAGTGGAGGGCCATGCAGAATTCTCGTGTTTGTGGCGAGGCGTCGGGCTCTTCAAACCATTCACCCAAATCGTCGAAGGAATAAACAGCTAAACGATCCTGTCGACTCTGCTGCGTGGAAAAAGAGCATGGCGGCTCCCCTATACGCTGAGTCAGATCTCGATGTAGAGGTGTTCGCAGTCGCAGTACAGCATGAAGTCGACTGAAGTTCGCGCCATCCACTTGTCTTCGATGCTGTGCGCAAAGCATGGCAGAATAGGATGTTATGGCTAAGAGAAGATAAGGTACGTTGCGCCTGATGGAGCGAGCACAGCCATTCGTACCTGCAGCGAACTCCCCTCACCTCACCTATCTGCGGCCGCGTCTGTAGACACCGCCAAGCATGTGACCGCCACGATGTCTTGCTATCTGCTGCAGACAGGACATGGTCGCACTACTGTTGAGCATTGTAGAGCACTTTCACATCCACACCAACGGGACGAACGTCGCCTTGAGAAGGTCGTGACCCGGATCTTGACGCGGCGACGTTCCTGGTAAAGAAGCGAATGCAGATGAACATAAATCTCGAGAGCCGCTGCCTTGATTCGAATTCCTTACCTCGCGTTCTCTTAATCTCAGTTCGAGATGTTCCAACTCACTCTGCTGTGATCCGCGGAGCATCGCGCGTCTACTCCGTCGATTTTGTTGGATTCAGAGTACCTACCTGGAGTGAGGGCTCTGAAGACGTAGCGCCGACGAAGTTGACGTGTTTGGAGGAGGGACATGACGGGCGTAGTAGAGATTGAAGTTTCCGACTTGCACAGCATATCGGCTGTGGCATATACCTGCTGTAGCATACCTTATCTGGTGTGTGGAGGCGGTTTGTGTCCAGGGCGAGGAGGAACTTGAAAGGGTTAGAAGAAGCGCGGCGGCGACTTCGCAGGAAGTGGGCACGTGACTAGACTAGCGAATTCTCCATGTCATCGATTCGTCCCGTCTGCTCTACATGTTTTCTCCACGAGAAACAGAACCTCGACCAATTGCAAATGTATCGACGCCCATCTCGCCTCCTCTCCCAACACTTCCCATCCTCCCTCACTTCTGTCCACATCGCCTACCATCCATCCGAGTCTCCTCCGCGTCACATACGAACCCACTCCCTCTACATCTCTCTGCTGGCGACAACACATCACGAGATCCTTGGGAATGAACCACACGCCGCCATCGACCTACTAGAGCCTTGTTTTCCTTGGGCTGTGGCATGCTAGAGCGCGCCACTGCGTCTCTGAAAGCCGGAGCTTGCGACTCTCTGCAACGTATCCATCGGGTTCGCGCTCCGCGCAGCAGGCGTCTGCTCCACAGCGCCTTCTGGAATCATGGCGCTGGCGACCTCGACCTCCCACCTTGGGCAGTCTCCTTGCTGCCCATGCCCACCGATCTGCCGTTGAAGAGCGATGGTCATCTCAACCATCAGCAAAGACAAAGCTCCAGCAGTGGGCGAGATGCACCTTCTCACGCTGCGCCTCTCCTCGACTTCCTCTACCCTCCCAATGCTTTAGCCTGGCTGCACAAGACAAGTTGCAAGCAACGGGAGCGTTCGGAGATTCGGAACGCACAGAGGTTGCCGGACGGATCCATTCAGGCGTCGAGGAGATATTCGTCCAGATCAAGTGCGCAATCGGGCCGCCTTGCGCCGCCGGAGAAAGATGCCCTATCGGACCACATCGAACGAGACAGACAGGAAGGGGCGCGTGCCAGACAGCAATCGGCAAAAGAGGGTGTGCGGTTTGGAAGTGCCGTCGGGGATATGCTCATCAACCCGGTGGAAGGAAGTTCGAAATCGCAGGCGGGCACGGCAACAGACTCTCTAAAAGACGTGGTCGACCACCAAGATGAAGAGGTGAAACGGGATGCTTTTGCGGATTCTCCAGCCGATCTCGCTGAGCTTGAAAATTACTCTTCGGATCATTCGGATTCTGTAACATCACTTCGCGTGCTGAGAAACCTTCTGAAAGAATCGAAGGTGCCGGAAGAGCAGTCCCAAAGACAGAGCAGAGTATCGCGCGCTTGGGCCCTCTTCTCCCGTCTGCAAGAGGATGACAAGGCAGACACTCGCCTCAAAAACGAATTTATTGCCTGGCTTGTTGCGCAGCATACGGAAGTTGCGGACGCGCACTGCATCTCACTTTACTGGGCGCTACCGACGGACGAACGGTCTTTGTCCACGTACCAGGCGGCTCTCGCCGCCTTCCTGCGCCGTGATGATATGGAAAGTGCGCTGGGTTTGCAAAAGGAGGCTCTGAAGACTATTGCAAATGGCTCACAGATCACCTTGGAACTATTCAGGTACGCCATGAAGTACCAGCTTTTGGACGCTGCGGTGTCAGTCAAGAAAGCGCACGACCAGCATTACGCAGACCCTCGTTTCCCCGCACAATCCAACCAAGGAGCCCTCTTCTGGCTGGGCATTGCAGAGATGCCAGACTTGATACCTGTTGCTTCCGCCCTGGCCAGGAAAATCGTGAGGATGAAATATGAGCGCCCCGAGATTAACGAAGAAGAGAAGGTCGGTTACACTCATTTGGTTGCCAGGATCGCAGAAGAAGCCATACACCGGGCGGCCCTGGAACATCACCGGTCGGGCCGGGGTGACGACATATTTTACTTGATCAACTACGTTGAAAGATTCAGTCCCAATGCACTCAGGGCCCTGGAGCTCTATCTGGCCTCGACAATGGAGGGCATTAGTCGGGTCTTCAAGACCCAAATCACGCGTGAATTTGATCGCGTCTTCCACAGCGTGTCGTTCGCCTACCAACGTTACCGTATGCTTCCCAACGCCCGACTGCCGGAGTCCACTCTTTATCCAATTTTCAAAGAGGTCATGTGGCACAATCTCGACCGAAGGGTTGAGGAAAAGGGCTTCCGCGCAATCACCCCCAATCGAATCATGGTTGATTGGAGGAAATGGCACGGTCGACTCAGCGCGGCCGCCATCGTCGAGCGAATTCGCTATTTTGCCGGTTCTGGAGACGCTTCGGGTGTGCAGGAGTGCTTTGAAAGTCTCCAACAACAGTATCCGTACGAGGAACAGCGAAAGTCGTTCTTCTCTCTCATCTATGTTCACGCTCGACGTGCGGACCTTCCAAATGCTGAGAAGACTTTCCAGAAGGTGAGAGACATGGCTTCCGAACATGGAGATCGGTTGGACTTGCCGTGCTGGAATACTTTACTACATGCATATGAGCGCACAAACGAGCTCGATAAAGCGCTTGCGGTATTCAATGAGCTACTGTCGGAGAAGATGACTCCCGATATCAGTTCTGTCCATCCGATTGCGACAATACATGCTCGACGAGGTGACGTTGCAAGCGTGAGGGGCGTGATTGAACAGTATCATAGATTGTGCAACGTAAAGAAGCATTTCCATCTCATTGGAAGTCACATGCTTGCCCTGATCCGAAGCGGCGATGTGGAACAAGCCCAGAACGTACTCGAGGACGCGATCACGCAGTTCAGGAACAGACAAGTTGAAGGGTCCCCCACCATGTCCTGCAACTTTCTACTCTTGGCACACGCCTTGAACAGAGATGTGGATGGAACGATGCGGGTATACGCCTGGATGAAGGAGAAGAAGATACACATGGATGCGTACACGTATGGCGCGCTCATGCAAGCATTGACGCTACTCCATCAAACTCAAGCTGCTTACAAGATCATGACCAGAGTCATGCCCCAGGCCAACCTCTCGCCAGTTGCAATACATTACGCCGTCATCATGGCGGGATTCGTCAACCAGCGCTCGTACCAAGATGCCCTGCGGATATACAAGGAGATGCGAGAGAACAATGTCCGAGACACCCTTTCCAGCCGCAAAATCTACCTCCGAGCCTGTGCTCTGCAGGAACAGAAGGAGAGACGGATAGCACGACCTATTGAAGAGGAGATCCGCCCTGCGCCTCTGGACGTAGTCATCAAGGAACTGGAGAGCACGCTTGGGTACCGAGACGGCCGCGAGATCGCTCTGAAACAGCCTTCTCATGGAACCGAGCCGTCGACCACCGGTAGAGACATTGGCGAGTACGTCGAACACGCCATGTTGCTGCACGGCAGCCGACGCTGCTTGGAGGCGGTCATCGAGATGTTCCGGCGGTACAAAGCAGCAACAGCGGAGGCCAGACAGTCACCGGATCCACCACCTATGCGGATCTTAACGGCGCTCATGCGTGCATTCTGCCATCGGAAGAAGTATGAAATTGTTGAAGCACTGTGGAAGCTGGCGAAGCAGCAAGCCGATGAATTCGCTCCTCTCACCCCCGTGCCTGGACTGACAGGCCTGCAGCCCCTTGAGCAGATCGGGTCTGATACCACGGAAGACAACGAAGCTTCTCCGCCGGACACCAGCGATGTGGCTGAAGTTGGGTTTTCTGCCGCGAGTGACGACGAAGCTTCTTCGCCGAATACCAGCGATGTTGCTGAAACCGGTCCCCCTGCCGAGCATGACACAAGTATTGGAGAAGACGAAACTGTGCCTTCGCCCGAAAACAGCTCTCCCCTTCGCCCTCCAGCTCCCGGCCTCCGGCATGTTCTCTCGAGGCCACTGTATGAGTATCTCAAAGCGTTGGGACGAGAGGAACGCACGGGTGACATGATCCAGACGGTGTCGCAGATTCTCGATCAAGGCTATACGCTTGACATTTACACGTGGAACCGGCTCATCGAATCCCTGTGCCATGCCAAACCGCCGCTGGTGCTGCTGGCCTTCACGCTGACGGAACGGTACCTGATCCAAGAATTCCCGGGGTGGTTCACGATCCGGGGACAACCGCGCAAGTCGGCGCGTCAGCACAAGCTGCAGCACATGCGGGCGCGATATCTGCCGCCTCAGCGAGTGATGCCACAGTACCGGACGTTGGTGCATCTCAGCTCGGGATTGGTGTGGCTCCGGCGGGCGGAAGCGGCCATGGGGGACTCGATGAAGGCGCAGCTGGGGGAGAAATATCGCCTGGTGGGGGATGCGAAGACGATCGCCGAGCTGGCGCCGCAAACGCTCGATGTGGTGGATCGGATGCCGTATGTGGATGACGGATTGCAGCGCAAAAACTTCCGACCGAGATAGTGTGGCGGCGGACGCGAGTGTTGATGGATGTAATATTCGATGTGTAGTGACCAACCACTTGGACTCGGACTGCTCGTGCAGTGTACCTCACCTCACGTGTTATGACGAGGCAATACATGTCCAGTCACGTGCTTGTATCCTTGGTCCCAAGTCATGTCATGTCATGTCCTCCAACGTGTTCGCGTCGTAAAGTAAAGTGTATTGGAGGAGAAACGAATTTTCAGCATGAAGAGAGAAGAGTGCAGGCAGGCATTGGGACACTTTTTCCGCGGAGGGCCGAGTGAGAAGTTGTGCAGGACAGGCCTGCCGTTGAATTGAGGCCGTCCAATCAATTCGATGGAAAGCCGCCGCTCCTCTGGCTGTGGCGTGCAGTGCATACCTGGAAGTACCTGTTGATTACTACTCCGCGGTTTGCTTTTGCTGATGAGATAGAGATAGATAGATATATGTTGGTATCGACGTCCTGCCTGACGAGGATGCGTCGCGTGTGGCATCGGCTCCGACAATCACACCGGTGTCATCCATCTGGTCACGAATATGGCGGCTGACGACACGACGGCGAATGCGGGGCACGGGAAGGACGGCTACGAGAATGGCGATTGGCAGAGCGGACCGCTTGGAATCCAGCATCGCGATCCTCATGACTTCTTCCATCACCATCCGCGACGCTCCTCGCGACGGCCATCGTCTTCCCGTCGGAGATCTTCTATCGTCCTCCTCCCGCGCCAGACGACCGATGTCTATGCTGGGGGCAGACATTTTGGGAGATTCCACCTGCGGGAATGGGACGATGACGATGAGCAGGATTGGTGGTTCGCGAGCACGGCGATCCCCCTGCTCGCTGCCACCATCGGCCCTCTGGCGAATGTGCTGAGCATTGCGGCGCTGGTGACCAGTTGGAGGATGTGTCTCGTCTCCGACGTCTCCTCATCCGCCGAGGCCAAGGCGTGCGATTGGAATGGCGATACCAACGCACTGGCACCGCAATTGATGGGCCATGATTTTGCCGATCCGAGATGGTGTTACTGGCTCAATGTCGTGAGCCTCATCGTGGGCTTCATCGGGAACTTCTTCCTGCTCTGCAACTTTACCAATCGGATCCGATACATCATCGCGTTGCCCGTCACCATTCTGTGCTGGTATCTGGCTACGGGAATCCTGATTGGCATCATGGCGTCCATGCAGATCTACGTCCCTCCGATGCGGCCCCAGCAGACCTACACCCAAGGGTTCTGGTATGCTGTCATTGCGGCGTGCATGTACATGATCTGTGCCATGCTGCTGATGGTCAACATGCTCGGCTACTTTCTCGGCCACTACCCGCAGCACTTCACTCTGACCGAATCGCAGAGGACTTTGATTCTGCAGACCATGCTCTTCTTCGTCTGGCTGGCGGGAGGAGCCGCGGTCTTTTCACGAGTCGAGCAGACCTACGGCGATGGACAGGAAGGCTGGGCATACGTTGACGCCCTCTACTTCTGCGACGTGACGATCCTGACGGTGGGCTTCGGCGACCTGGCACCTACCAGTAACGTGGGCAGAGGGATCGTGTTTCCGTATTCCGTGGGAGGCATCATCATGCTTGGATTGATGGTCTCCAGCATCGCCAAATTCGCCCTGGAGCTGGGATCGGAGAAGATTGTGCGGAGACACGTGGAAAGGTCCCGGGCGAGGACCGTGGGGAGGACGGTGACTTCTTCGATGGAGTTGGAGGAACGTCATCGCAAGGCAGTTCTGAGCGGAGGCGAACGGCCGGTCATTTCGGCGCCATTCGATCCGGTGGATCGATCCAAGAAGAGGATCATTGGGTTTACTGACGATGCGGATGTCGCGAATCGCCCGGACACGCGGCGTCGTACGACGGGACCCGTCAATACGCTGCAGATGGTTGGATCGATGGTCTTGCATCCTCAACGCCGAGCTGGCAGTCGAAAGCCCAAGCTCATCTTGCTGAAAGAGGAGCGGGATCGGTTCAATGCCATGCGTAACATCCAGAACAACACTCGCCGTTTCAAGAACTGGTATGCGTTGTGTCTGTCCGTCACGGCATTCGGCATCCTCTGGGCCGTCGGTGCCGTGGTCTTCTGGCAATGTGAGAAGAACACGCAGGGCATGACTTACTTTCAAGCTCTCTATCTCTGCTACGTCTCGCTGCTCACGATCGGATACGGAGACTTGGCCCCGAAGAGCAATGCCGGCCGGCCCTTCTTCGTCTCCTGGAGTCTGATCGCCGTGCCTACCATGACAATCCTGGTGGGAGATCTGGGCGAAACGGTCATCAACAAGTTCAAATCGGGAACCAGCAGGCTTTCGGACTTCACCGTGCTACCCCAGAAGGGCGCCTATCGCCAATTCCTCAACCAATTCCCTTCCCTCGTCGGTTACCTCCAACAGCGCAAAGACCGCAAAGAGCACGAGAAGCGTCTGGAATCGGGCTTCCCCCTGGGCCCGGATCCGGACGAAGGCAACGAGCCGCCCACCATCGACGAGCTGGCCCAGGAAGAGCCCTCTTACCAAGACCTCGCCCGCAAACTCACGAAAGTGATCCGGCGCACGGCGAATGACGTCAAAGATAACGCGAAGAAGAAGTACAGCTATGAGGAATGGGTAGAATTTACGCAGTTAATACGCTTCACGGCGAAGGATGGTGGGAAGGCGGATGGCGAAGACGAAGAGGAAGAGGAGGGGGAGGGGATGGTGGAATGGGATTGGATTGGAGAGGATAGCCCGATGATGGCGGGGATCGGCGAGGCGGAGTTTGTGCTCGAGAGGCTCTGCGAGAGTATGTCGAGGTTTGTCCGGAGGGCCGAAAGGGCCATGGGGGACGATGGGGGAGATGCGGCGAAGAAGAGGAGGGAGAGTGAAGATTTGGGTCCCAGGGGTGAGAAGGTGGAGCAGGCAGCAGTCGCTGCAGGAAGGACGAGAGTGATTCTGGCTGAGGCCCGGCCCTGGATGACTTCCTCTTTCTCGGCTCCTTGAAATCCGTCAGCCATTCGGAGTGGCTTCGACGAGATTCACCGTCTTTCTGGGATATACGGTAGGTTTCATTCCCAGCACGAAAAGCGACTCATATGCCTTGCCTTCCCATCACCTCCGCAGCGCAGCAAGACCCACATCAGCAATTCCGACCTTGCCTCAGTCTACCATAGGCCTCGGCCAGGCCCGGTGCAGAGTCACACACCTACTATGCCGCCCCGGCTGTCAACCACAACTCCAAGCTCACCGAGGACGAGGAGTCGTACGAATTCCCGGCCAAATCTTACAATCCGAACCCGGCTAGCTATGCCCGCACTGGATCCCGACAGGAACCAGGCTCGGGACATATGACGGGCATGGAGGTAAAAGAAGAGATGATCAAGATTTACTCCCACGAAAAATTGCAGATGGCGCGTAAGTCCCGAGCCAGCATCCTTTCCAATTTGTGCAAAGGCTGACAAGCTCTTGATCAGAATCTGATGGAGGGGATCCTCTTTCAATCATACGGCTGCGCATTGCCGGTTTGAAGAAGAAGAAGTAACGATGCTTCATATCCAGGGACAGCGTTGTACTACGCAGGGTTTACTGCGCGGGGACATCGGGAACTGGTGTGTGTGGTATTCGAGCAGAACTCTTGCCTCTGGTCCTCAGGAGATCGAGGACAACAGCCCTCCAGCGCATGCTCCAGCTCAGCCGTGGACAATCGTTCCTCTCCAGCCTCGTCTTCCGCCGACTGAAGCACGTGTGCTCCTCCCACTGAGCCTCCTTTCGCTCAGGGGTGCCATTACATTGCAAATGCGGGCTCGGTTCCAACCCAATTAGCCGTTGCAAACTATCCATACTTTGTTTTGGCACCTAGCAACCATTCACTTCACAGCATTCGAGCTAGAGTGATTCGGCTGTTATCCAGAACCAATAAGGCTCGTGAACGGCAAGAATTTCAGAAATCATTACCCTTCGGATCAATCAAAACCCCGGAAGGATCAGGATCTTAACGCTGATGTTGAAAGTTCTCGTCATGTTCGTCAACGACGGGAGCGGTAGAGACTTTCAGCCTCCGATCAACATCCAGATCAAATTACGAGCGGATGGCGAATATCAGGGGCTGCTTCATGAGGTTACGAAAGTTTGCATGCTCGCTCGCAGACGACGTCTCAGATCATCCATGTGGCGAGTCAATAGTCAAGGGCATACTCAGCCGTCATCGAGCAGGAAACAAGCGCAGGTCGAAGGACCGTCGAGTTGCGGTTGCTGTAATGGAGCGCTGGCAGCTGCTCCCTTGCTATGGTGGGCTGATCAGACTATGGGATGCTCACAATGCACGGAGCGACCGTCTGCGTCCGCCACGGAAGGTCAGCGTGCACAACGGATTGTGGCGTCGAAAACAAGCCAAGAAACAAGAAGTGATCTTCGAGCAATCGATACTGAGCATCGATGAGAAAGCGAGATGGTACGGTCTGATTCATCAGCGCATTCATCAAACATGTCATCAGCGAAGCTCAACAACCATACCCGGTGCTTCGATTTCTCCAAACGCAATTAAGCATCCAGCTTCTTCACGTATTCTTCAAATTCCGGCATGTCGTCCGACCTCGCTGCGGGTCCTCCAAACTTCACTCTGCCATCGTCACCAATCGCGTACGTTCCCGAAGTCTGCCAGCGACTTCCGCTCTCCGTCGGCCGGACGTTGATGCCCTCCTTCCCGAGTCCAAACGCGTTCGACAGAGCCCTCGGATCGAGGACGTGCAGGAAGCTACTGGCTCCTAAGCCTAAGCGACATCATCACCATCATCAGCATCATCATCATCATCATCATCATCATCAGCATCAGCATCAGCATCCCACGACCGATCCTGGCTTTCAAGGTCTTTTCCGTCTGGATCATCACTTACCATAAGCGCCATAAGCCTCCCGTCCATCATCCACCACCATCCGCAAATTCCCCGGCTCGGCCCCAAACTGCGGCAAGGACCTGTGCCACTTCTCCGTCGCCTCCCGGCTCGAATGGCTCACCGCGAGGAATTCCACATCGCCATGCGTCTTGGCCGCCTCGCGCATACGAAGGAACGTCTTCTCCGCGAAGGGACATCCGCAGTGGCGCAGAAAGGCGATGATGGTGCGTTTGCCGGGCTCGAGCGCCAGGATGGGCGGGCTGGGTGCTGGGGCGCCTATCGGGGGTGGTGGAGATGAGGATGCTTTCAGAGGCGAGAACCAGGAGGATAGTTCCTGTTGGAATGTCATGCTGGCTGTTCTTCGATTGGTATGTATGTATGTATGACCTGGTTTTCGATGGCAAGCTGCGGGACTTGGAGATTTTTAATATTTACAGATTATTGCTTTTTGCGATTTGGAACGGAAAGTGTTGTTCAAAAGGTGAGGTCGAGAGTGAGAGAGCCTTTACGTCACATTCCGGAATAGAGTTGGAGATGCAGCTTCATGCCTCAGGCATCCTTAATTGACTAGCTCGCCTTTCGTCTTACACAAATCACTTATTCGTCCACTAGTCAGCTGCTGAACAGGTTGCATCTGACACACAAGTCCGTGCACCTTCCACGTCTCTCCTTGTCCCTACAAATCAATATTCTGCCGCATACCTGGGTGGGTGTCTGGAGCATCTCCATCAGCCAGCCTCATAGACACCTTTCCCCAGGCTTCGGTATCCCGAATAAGCCACAAGATCGTTTGCCTTCTTCCCGCAACTCGCGCAGGTCATCTCAGCCTGATCAGAAGCCGACTTCAATTGACATCCACGCAGGCTCATTGCAGCAGAAGGAGGTTGTCAAAAAAGTATACGACCGTCTAGGGGCGATTTAATGCCCGCTATCGACAGCACTGCCGACTTCTGCGCACTAGCAACTGCTACCACAAGCACTTTGTGGTCTAAGCTTGTAGATCACCGCCAGCTTCACGAGAGCCACATGGAGGTCGAGCACAGCTACCGTGCAGCGGATCACTTGCTTAACGGGCGTGTTGCAGCACCTGTGTTTCCCGGGACATTTCTGCTGTGCTTCTTTAAGTTGGCTTTGTCGATGCATCAACCTCGTGAACCTGTCCGATGTTGCTGACGACACACGGCTTGCCAGTCTTTTCCGACGTTATTTCCGCGTGCTGTTGCGCCACGTTCTGGCCCATGAGGCAAGCTAAGGGAGCAATAATGATGACCGCAAAAGTCGAGGCAACCCCGATTTGGTACGCCATTTGATAGTTCAGGTGCAGCAGAAGAACCGAGAGCGACCAAGGCCATGCCCAAGAGTGAAGTCTGTTCTACCTGGCCGGAGAGCTGAATTCGGGTCCGGTGCATGCCCATGTGGTCGACGCGATTTTAATCAAGGCCGGGCCAGGAACATCGTGACCCAGAGCTTGCAGTAGCCTTTAAAGCAACTGTATGGTGAAACGCATCGCTGACAATGTAGGCGATTTGAGCGCGTTTGTAAGTGTATCACACACCACCTCTTCCCCAGCTAGCCGGCGTATCGCTCATCTCAAATTCAATCTTCCTCGCCGTCACAATCTGCTCATGTCGCAGCACCGGTCTGCCTTCAACAGACACACCATCGACCTTCAGATCCTTCACAAAAGGTTTCGTCGGTGCATCTGGCGCGGTAATGACCAGTGTGTGCTCTTTCTCCGCATCGACATCACCACCTGTCGCAGCTCCAGCAGGAAGTCTGATTGTGACTTCTTCGAAGAATGGCGACCCAACCACATATTCGTCTGAAGCCGGGTTCACCGGATAGAACCCCAAAGACGAGAAAAGATACCAAGCGCTCATCTGTCCCAAGTCTTCGTTTCCACTGAGTCCAGCAGGAGTCGCATTGTAATTCTGATACGCGATCTCTCTGACGAGAGTCTGTGTGTCGTTTGGGTAACCAATTGCAGCATACATGTACGGTGCATGGTGTGAGGGTTCATTGGAGTGATCGTTATGTCCTCCTTGGAAATATTCATCGAGCTTTGCCTTCATCCTCTCTTTGCCGCCCATGAGTTTCGCTAGGCCGAGCGGATCATGCATTACGTTGAAAGTATAGATCCAGTCATCTCCCTCTGTCCAGCCTTGATCACGACCGGCCCAGGTTCCGTTAAGATTCTTGGCTTCCATGAAAGTAGTTCCAGGGTTGTATATGTTGTGATAGTTCATGCTGCGATCGTACAGAGCGTTTGCTGTCTCGTTTTTGCCAGCGTACGTCGCGACTACGCCGGCTGCGTGGTCATCGAAAGCGTAGTCCAAAGTTCGAGAGCCGGATTCAGACCAGCCGTCGTTCGAAACATAACCATGCGACATGTAGCTCGTAAGACCAGCGCGCACCTCATCCGGGGTTTCAGCTTCGCGGTCGTAGTAAAGCAAAGTCGTGTCGTTGAGAGGGGGAACAAATGCGTTCTTTTCGACAGCTTCCCAAGCCTTGGAGAGGTTGAAATCGCGGAAGCCCCGAGTGAGCGCATTGGCGAGGACGGCGTCGACGTGGGTGCCAATCATTATATTCGTCTCAACGACGTTGGCCCACATTGGTAGTCTGCCGGCCCAATCGTAGATCGAGAGAAGTGACCGCATCATGGAGTTGACCCGCTCTGGTGCGAAAAGGGTGAGTAGGCTGTGCTCCGCCCTAAAAGTGTCCCATATTGACCATGACTGGTAGTAGGAGTCGTTGCTCACGTACACACGATCGGTGTATCCGCTGTAGAATGTCCGCAGGTCGCCATTCCCGGTAGGCTCAGAAAAGTCTGATGGATACTGCAGAGCATGGAAGAGCCCAGTGTACCAGATTGTGCGTGGATCGTGATCGCTGTCTGTATCGTTGACTCCTTCGATGGTGACCCGTCGGAGCTTTTCAAGCCAAGCAGCTTTCAGATTGTCCACCGCCGCATCGAACGTCAAGGAAGTCGGTGCTTCAAGATCCAAATTCTTCCTCGCCTGTTCAATGCTAACAAAAGACACTCCAGTACGCACTTCCACCCGACTTGCTTTTCCAAACCTGACGTAAGCACCGATCTCTGAGCCATATCCAGCTCGTACATCAGGGATCGGGTCTCCGCCAAGAGTGACCGAGAATGAGCTGAATGGCCTGGAAAAGCGGGATACGAAATGACTGTTGAACTGAGGTGCTTTCAGAGGCCCGAGAAGGTAGTCTTGGCGTTGGTTGTTAGTGCCCGAGATTTCTCGCATCGTAGGGTTGATATTAATGGAGCCAGTCCAGTTCTTCCTCGTCGCTTGGACGGTCACATATGGCTCTTCATCGGGAGGTCCAGACGGAAAGTCAAACCTCATGTGTCCGACATGAGCGCTGGCTGTCATTGCAGTTCTTATCGCTCTGTCCCAGCTTGGAGTCTCGCGGGGCTCCTCCACTTGCGTCCGCCCTACCTCCGAGACTGGAAGATCCCTTCTTGTTCGCCCATTGGCCCCTTCACGCACATCGTCCGGAACGGGTTGTGCGCCCCCAGGTACGGGCGAATAGATGCTTTCAGTCAGATTCTCGTTCGCTGTCTCGGCCTCGGCATTCACTGTGACCTGGTAGACGTAAGGCGTGCTGACTTCATCTCGCTTGTTAAACCGATGTGCCCTCTGCACAAAAGAGGGTCTGATTGCCCCCACTCCCGGCGTGAGTACCACCTGGCCGCTCTCGCCCATCCATATGGCGGGCTGATGGGTCGCTTGGAAGCCGTGAATGTGGGTGTCGAGTTCATTGTACGGACATTGAGAGATGAAGTTCTGATTCCGATGAGCAACTCAACTCACCGACATCTCGATGACACGCAATCGACTTACTTCTCTCGTTTGTGGCGTCCACCTCGTCATGCCAAAGGGCGGACTGACTGATGGAATCATGCCGCCATTGCCGTTTGGCGTGATGCCGTATGTCCCGATTCTTGGATTGACATAGCGCAAAACGCCAGCACCGTGGTGATATGACGCTCGTGGGAGTCCCGACTCGCTTGAGTAGCCGGTGGTGGTGAAGCCGGTCCCTCCGTCAACACCAACGGCATAGTAGGTGTACGCTAGGAGGATGAAGGCGAGCATGGCCGTGAGAATGCCAGAGACAAGCCGTTGTGAGGATCCGAGCGAGAGAAGCGGAGGCATGTTGTACAGGACATATTGTACAGTATCGAGTCGAGTCCTCGTTCCGCTGCGGGGAGTGTAGTATTGATCCGATCTGGGCAGCGACATCGTCCGTTGTCTGTCACGCATGCCTGAGGCACCCCTTCTTCCCGTAGCTGTGCTTGGCATTTCCGTGTTACGTCAAAGGCCCGTCACGGGCTCGGATCGACCCGAAGCGCCGCCGAGTCGTGGTCCATCGCAGGCGCCAGTAACACTGACACTGACACTGACATCGAACATCATCACGCCTCGTCCTCATCGCAACGAACCGCAACGATGGGCGCATTACTCTCTCTGCCGCTCTTGGCAGTCCCCAGTGTGGGAACTGTACGCCTCGCCACACCACCACCACCACCACCACCACCCTCTCCGGCGCAAACTGACCCTCCTCCCAGCTCATGACCTTCGCCGCCTCGTGCTGCGGCGCCGCAACCTGCAGCGCCGTCTGTTCCGCCTGCGGGAAATGCAACAACAGCATCGCTACCCGTATCGCCTACGCCTTCATCCTCCTCATCAACTCTCTCCTCTCCTGGCTCATGCTCACACCGTGGGCCGTCAAGAAACTCCAAGGCGTCCTGCTCGACTACGTTACAATCGACTGCGCGGGGCACGAATGCTTCGGTTTCGCCGCGGTGCACAGAGTCAACTTCGCGCTGGGGTTGTTCCACATGGTGCTGGCTGTGGTGTTGCTGGGAGTGAACAGTTCAAAAGACGGACGTGCGCCCCTTCAGAATGGATTCTGGGGTCCCAAGATTGTCGTTTGGCTGGGCTTGATCGTGCTCAGCTTCTTGATCCCCAATACCTTTTTCGAGGTCTGGGGCAACTATGTCGCCCTGGTGGGCGCCGTTTTGTTCCTGCTGCTGGGTCTGGTCCTGCTGGTTGATCTGGCGCATACCTTTGCGGAATACTGTATCGAGAAGATTGAGGATACCGATTCGGGAGTCTGGAGGGGCGTCTTGATAGGATCAACGTTGGGCATGTACCTGGGAAGCTTTGCCATGGTGATCGTCATGTACGTCTTCTTCGCCGGAAGTGGATGCTCGATGAACCAAGCCGCCATCACGCTCAACCTGATCTTCCTCATCGCCATCAGCGTCATGTCGATCCACCCGAGCATTCAGTCCGTCAACCCGCGGGCAGGTCTTGCTCAGGCAGCCATTGTCTCGGTTTACTGCACATACTTGACCATGAGCGCAGTAGCCATGGAGCCAGACGACAGATCCTGCAATCCTCTGGTCCGAGCGACTGGAACACGAACCGCTAGCATTGTCATCGGCGCCGTCGTCACATTTGTCACCTGTGCCTACACCACCACTCGAGCTGCTACCCTCGGTCTGGCCATGGGAAGCGGCAAGCCAGGCTACAGCTCCGTCGCTCTCGACGACGAACCCGGCCACGATCTGGTCGACACCCAACCCGAAAGTCGCCGGGCCATGCGCCAAGAAGCTCTCCGCCGCGCAGTGGAGTCCGGTGCGCTCCCAGCCTCCGCTCTCGACGAAAGTGACGATGAAGACGAAGAAGACCAGGCCAAGCACAAGAACGATGATGAGAAGCAGAGGACGCAATACAACTACTCCCTCTTCCACATCATCTTCATGCTCGCCACGGCTTGGGTTGCGACCTTGCTCACGCAGAACATCGGTGGTGATCGGGATATCGAACAGGGCGATTTCGTGCCCGTGGGAAGGACGTACTGGGCCAGCTGGGTTAAGATTGTCAGCGCATGGGTGTGCTATGGAATCTTTGGATGGACCTTGGCGGCGCCGGTCATGTTGCCGGATAGGTTCGATTACTCTTGAGAGAGCCATCAGGCATAGGAGCCCAGATTTATTTTATGTTTCGAACGAAATGACAGCATCGCGGTAAACGTGTTTCAAAACTTGTTTACATTATCGATTATCTTCTTCGTTGATCCAGTGAGCTCTATCAGTCTTCGCTCTTCGGTCTAGCTCTATGATCTTTTGCTGCCATCCCGATCCATCCCGCTGTCGTGGGAGAAGTCTACGACTGTCGTCTTCGATTCGGCAGATCTCTTTCCGCCGTAGTCCACGTTCCATTCCATGCATGCATCTACAAAACATTTACATCCATCGACCATTTCCTTGCCATTTACTCACACTATGAGGTGGCGGAATCGTAGCGGTAGCAGAAAGGCCCGCTGAAAGTATCCATTAGATCTCCAAAGACCTGTTCGTCACGGCATTAGTATTCCGCTAGATTATTTTTAAGTAATGGTTAGGGGAGAGAGAGAGGGAGAGAGTGTGTGTGGATCGATTGTCTTACCGGATCATCAGTGACGAAACCAAAAGGCAAACTGTCTTCAAGCGTCATGGCGGGACAATCGGGAACATCACATCCCAGCGTCGCGGTGCCCATGAGGGTATTCTGTCGTCGGTAGATGTCGAGATTCTGCCAGATCGTCCAGACCCGATCGATCATGGCATGGTGTAAGAAGAACACGGGGTCCGCCGGGGAGGAATGGAAGTCCATCATGCTGCCTCCGACCTGCCAGTGTCCGCCGCCGTGGACGCCGAAGCGGTTGGTATCGCTGTTGTAGCCTTGCATGATGGCCTGGAAATCTTCAATGTGGGTGTTTTCGAGCAGGAGGTCGGTGAGGTTGCGGTAGGTGTTGTAGTTGGTGGAGACCCAAGGGTTGAGGTCGCGTTCGAGACAGCGGGGGTTGTATTCGAAGGTGGAATTGACGTTGTTGGCGTTGGGCAGGTCGAGGGGGCCGAGGTTGACGGTGTAGTCTTTGAAGGGGCCGGAGGTCACGCAGCCGCCTCCTGTGCCGGGAGGGAAGTCGACCTCTTGCTGGGCGAGCCAGGTGTCGGAGCGGCCGGAGATGGATTCGCCGTTTCCGCTCATGCTGTACTCGTCGCCGTTGAAGAGGGGGCTGTCTTGCGGCGATGCATAGTCCAGAGCCCAATTCCAGTACGGCATGACGCCGGTGTAGCCGCAGAGATTCTTGAGATCCTGTTCCAGGTAATGCGTAAAAGCGCGGTGCCATGCGAGAAAGTCGGCAGTGTCGTGAATGTTCAGGGTGTAATTGATGTGGGTTGCGACGTACTCGTCCCAGCGAGTCTTGACTCCGGGGTAGTAGGGCGCTTCGGCGGCAGTCATCTTTTCTGGGGCCTTTTGTTGGAGACAGAGGACGGCGTCTGTGAAGCTCTTGCGGGTATGCTGGGACAGAGTTCGCCATTCTCTCCGTACGTCGGCATTCTCGTATGTGCATTGGACGTTGCCTCGGGAGGCGATGTTGGATCTCATGGCCTCGTCGGCAATGTCGGAAACGTTTTGAAAAGCTTGGCCATTGTGGATGTCGTGAGATGTGTACTGGGTAATGCTGGGGGCTTGAGCAGCAACGAGAGTGGCGGATGCCAGACCTGCAACAGTTGAGAAGCGCATGATTAAGATCGTGTTGATGATTGTTGCGAGCCGACGCGCGGCGGTGGAAGAGGTGTTGTGAAGGAGGCAAGAGGTAGAGGACGGGCGTGAAGGAAGGAGGAAGAAGTAGTGGAGGATGGCAAACGCGGCATTAGGAGGTGTGGAATATATGAAGTGGCGTAGCCGAGCCCACCTCCCACCTCATCTCACACCTCACACTTCACATCTCATGAATTGTCGCGGCGGTGAGTGGTGCCTCGCAGACTCACCTGTCGGCCGTCATCATCAGGCGAGAGATATCAGAAGAATCGCCCGCAGGGAGGTCCTATTTTGAAACCCGTTTCCTGTACCGTTCCTGCACCGTTCCTGCAATACACGCGTTCCCCATTGGATGGGGCCAGACGACCTGCATGCAGTCTGGCGCACTCGTACCGGGCGGGTCCAAACAATTTATGAACAGCGCTTCCTGAACCTGTGAACGACCAGACACGTTCGTTGACCAACGTGTGACGGATGACGACGTGCTGTGAGACGACCTAGACGCCGTGCTGCGAGATGTATTATTCTTGATTCCCAAACAACTGGACAGACGTGAGGTTAAGTTGGAGATGCAGCTCTGCCGACCGACCCGACCTTTCACTCACACGTGACTTACGATCGGTTCGGGCCGCGGGCCGAACCGCTGGGCAGTCGATCGACAATGGCGTCATGACAAGAAATTCCCGCTGTGCGCCTTTCACGTGCGGGATCGCTAGGCGAACGCTGCAGCCGTGAAGATGACAGCGACCCGACAGTCCAGGGCCACAACAACATCCATAATCATGTCCTCTTGACGCGTATTTCCCCCTTCACTACTCTGTATCATTCATCCATCACCATCGCTATCGACAATGCGCCTCTTCTTGTTGCCCGTCTCGACGCGTCGGACGCTGATCTACTGCGAGCGAGCCCAGGAACAACTCAAGGGAGGAGCGAAACCACCCCTCCAGGAACGCATCATCAACAAAGCCTCGCAAACATGGGCGACCTGGGAAAACGCGGACAAGGGTTGGCAGAAGGCTGTCACCGTCTACGGCAACAAGCTCTTCAGGCGCATACCTTACGAGGAATGGGGCCTCAAATCCATTCCTCCGGCCACCAAGAAGAGGCTAGAAGATATAGATAATGGCAGGCTGAAATTCGAGTGTCTATATCCTGGCGCATTTTTGAAAGAGCAAAACGTCTCCAAGATCCTCAAGGCGCTCGCAACGGAGCGACAAGGACTCCACAACAAGAAGATGTGGCAGTGTATAGCCTGGATGCCTGTCACTTTGCCCTTCACGCTCGTTCCTATGTGAGAACACCTGGCTTTGGAGCGCACTACATGTCTGACCTCTTCTCCGCAGAATTCCCAATCTCCCATTCTTTTACCTTGTCTTTCGCGCCTGGTCGCACTATAAAGCCCTTTACGGCTCCAGATTGCTCGAGCACCTTACGAAACACAACCTCATCCAGAACACCGCTTCGCGACAGATGGACGAAATGTATGCAGCGGGCCTGCTACATCCTGCGCGAGAGGCGGCTAGGGATACCTCAAGGCCCACTCAGCAAGAGATCGAGCAGGTCGCAAAGATGGTAGATGCTCAAACGAATGGCGGACAAGAGGAAGTCATGCTGCTACAAAGATGGAACGGGAAGCTGCTTGCTGAGGGTTTCCATCTGCCCGAGATGGAAATCGAAATCGAAAGAGCTGTGGAGCAGGTTGAGGTTGCGATCAAGTCCAAGGAAGAACTGGCAGAAGAGAAGGAAGAGGTGCAATCTGTGAGGAAGCAGAAGACCGCCGAGGCTAACATCGAGAAGATAAAGAGCAGTTGATTCGGGGAGATGGATGCTTACACTACTCGCTCATAGCGCGGCGTTGTGGATAGAAAAACGCATGGTTGGGAGTCGGATTGGATAGAAGATGCCCCACGAGCAAGTATGATATACCGGACGATACGGAACATCCGTCTACAGCTCCTTATCCCTCCGATGCTGTTGATGGAGCCTCGAGAAGATTTATGCTGCAGATTGAAAGAACATGATAGCGCGCGCAACGAACCGGGATCTCCCATTGCCGCGAATTGGCCCGGAAAGTTTATCACCATTCGACTATACGACACCGCGTCACAGCATCATCGCCAACACGAAAAGTATTCGGCTGCCAGCAAATAGGGCAACCCGAGGCATCTGAAGACTTTCAAGAGCTCCCGACTTGGAGCTCGCAGAAAGGGGAAGCTCTTCCTCGACAACCCCGCTCGGAACAATCCCCAAGACTCATGATTGCCGCTAGGTATTGCCCTGCGAAAGTACAACGGATTGTATGCGCACGGCGCGATCGCATACAGTCCCCATCGAATTGTTAGCGAGGACGAACACCCGACTCAACGCGCACATGTCAGCCACGCATATAGCGCAGTCGATCCATTCCATCGGGCTCTCTTGAGGTGGGCGGATGATGGACGGGTGGATCGTTTCGGTCGTACATACACCACCACTAACCTCGGAATTCATATAGTCTTTCTGTGGTAAGCTAAGCTAAGAAGTCCACTGGAGACCTCACTTCTCTTTCTTCCCGTCGTCTTTTCTCTATCGCTAGTCACCCTTTCAAGACATACCCAGCTACCTGGCCAAAATGTCAGGCCGCCTTCAAGACCGTATCGCCCTCATAACCGGCTCTTCATCTGGAATTGGAAGAGCGACTGCTTTCGCGTACGCTCGCGAAGGAGCCAAACTCGTCTGCGCCGATATCAACGAGGGAACATGGCGAGAAGACGCCCCCAAGGACGAATTCAACGGTCCCACACACCAACGTATAAAAGACATGGGCGGCCAAGCAATCTTTGTTCATTGCGATGTTTCCGATTCCAAATCTGTAGAAAATGCAGTGCAAAGCGCTGTGAGAGAATGGGGACGTTTGGATATCAGTACGTCGTGCAACAAGTCATCCGGAGGGAGGGGTTTTTGGATGCTGATGGTTTGGATTCACAGTGATCAACAACGCCGGTTTCGCAATGGAATCCCGCGCCCCCAAACCCATCTGGGAAACTCCCCTGGATCTCTTCCATCGAACGACGGCCGTGAATATCAACGGAGTCTTCTACGGAATCAAATATGCTTCCGCACAGATGATCACGCAAACCCCGCTCCCCAATGCCAATGGCGATCGAGGCTGGATCCTCAACGCCGCCTCCGTCTTCGGTCTCAATGGCGTGGAAAACGCCTCGGCATACTGTACTTCCAAAGGCGCCGTAGCCAACCTCACCAAAGCCGCCGCTCTCGACTGTGCTCCCTACCGTGTACACGTGAATGCTGTCTGTCCCGGGTTTGTGCATACGCACATGACGGATGAGATTTTCAAAGACGCGGAAAAGGGAGGGCAAGGGCAGGGTGACATGGTGGATGCGTTGCATCCCTTTCGAGGGAGGGGGCTTCCGGAGGATGTGGCGAGGGCTTATGTGTTCTTGGCGAGTGAGGAGGCGGGTTGGATGACGGGGGTCAATATGCCTGTTGATGGGGGGTTTAATGCGAGATGATGAGAGAGAGAGAGAGAGTGGGATCTTCGTGGTACCTTAGAGATAGGAATGGCGTGAATAATTCTGATGGATTTGAGAGAGAGAGAGAGAGAGAGAGAGAGAGAGAGTATGCTCACCGTGAGGATGTCGTTGAGCCTACCTCTGAACTTCACATCTATTGGAGCAGGAACTAGAGCAGACTCCAAGACCCATCTCCTTCGTCACGGCACACGATTCGAATCTTGATAGCAAGATTCTGTTCGCACGAGAACACCCAAGGCGCACGTATACAGGGCATCTAAGATGGAAAGTCCAGATCGACAACAAACCACGAGATCCAGTCGGTCCAGTGAGGACATACTGTCCCATATGTTTATGCTATTTCAAGAAACCCTGATCCAGCAACCCTTAGATATCGTCTACCAAGCGCAGAGCTCGTTGCATCGCAGAGAGCATGCAAAAAGGAGAGAAGTCACAGAGAGCGGAAAAGAAAAACCAGCTTCACTTGTCTCAGTGTCATTAGATTAACAGTAGCATCACTACAATCCGACCCACGTTGCTCTCCAGAGCCACAAAAAGCTGTTCAATCCAGAGAAAGATCGGCTGCCCTTTTGCAAAGCGTGCTGCTACTGCTAGTAGTAGTGTCATCTCTCTTGCTGATACTGTTCATCCCATCGCTTTTGCCCCAGAATTTCCCCGACCCTATTCCTACCGCACAAGTCAAACGCCGTGCGCCCAATCGATTGCGCCAATGCCGTCACATCCCGTCCATTCATTTACAAAATCCATGACTGCGACTGTCGCTCGAATCCAAGGCAAAAGAGTCGCCTGAGTTCCGGAGCGCATCCAGAGATGGAGGTCGCGGCGGTGAGCCCTCCCTCGCCAGTGCATTGTTCGACGTGAATTGGGTAGGAATATACACCGTCCACTGATTGATTCTGGCTTTCTTCCCACTTGGAGCACGCCTCTGTGATCTCAAAAGCAACACGTTGGTCGCAGGGTTAGATAATTTCGTCACTTCGCCTGTCCACTGCGTGCTTTGCTCTCCTGTGACGTTCAAAACGGGTGTCGGCTTCATGGCCTACATCATCGCGAGCTGACGGTCGATTTCGAAATCCAGGAAACTCTTCTTGTCTCCACCAAGTTGACATTGCAGCTTCTGCTCCGCCAGCGCCTTCAGCTGTTTCTTGGTGACAGAGTCCATGTCAACCTCGTTCAGGCACTCGCTCACAGCGGCGGAGATCATCTCGTTGGTGGGACCCTGTGTCTGGAAACCACCGAGACCAGACAGCTGAGCGGCTGGATTGGTGCTACCAGGCCGACTGATGCCCATGCCCTGCTGACCTCCTCCAAGTGGTGACCGATTCCGAGGCGGTCCTTGGTGGAGGTTCGGGGAGCTCATGCCGTTCATGCCACCGCCCAGGAGGTTCTCTTGCGATTGATGGCGAGGGCTGTAGGGTGATTGTCGGTTGTGGTCGCTCATGCCACCCATCGACATCAGCCGCTGCTGCTCGTGTGGCTGAGGATTGTCTCGGTAGGATGAGAAGGCCGACTGCCTTCCCATTGCCTGAAATGGACCGGGCGACTGAGGCGGCCGGAAAGACTGATGTTGAGGGAACCCAGTAAGAATCGTCGAAGCCGGCTTCACAGACGAGTACACCGAGTGCATGTCGTCCATCTCGTACCCACCGTCCTGGTACATAGCAGGGTCTTTCTCCGGATAGACGCCACGACGGCCTGGGAGGTTGTTGGTCAAAGCATAATCGTCCCATCGTTGGAGGGGAATGCTGCGGGGATCAAAGCCTTCTTCATCAATGGCGACCAGCTTCTGATCACCCTTCTCGCCGATAACGATACGGGTGTTTCCCCACGAGAAGTCATCCTGCTTCCAGAATGAGTAGACCGGAAGAATCAATGACCAGATTGGTAATGCCATGATGTAGATAATCATCCATCCAATGTGCTGCCACTGTCTCTTGATGATGAAGATGATTGCCTGGAGACCATACACAGCTGCCAACATGACAATGGAGATCAGAGGGAATTGTCCGGTGCCAGAGGCAACAGCATAGATGAGGTAGACAAGGTAGGCAAAGGTCGCCGGGAGGATGAGAGTACCGAAGAGGTCGATGAAGACAACGAAGCGCATGGAGAAACAGCAGAAGCCGCAAAGGTCGACTTGCAACATCTCCGCCAAGTTGTGGATGGTTGAGTTGATCCAGCGACGTCTCTGCGACAGCAGCACACTCCACCGAGACGGAGCTTCAGTGAGCGCGTACGCGTCAGGCAAGAACTTGTAAGACATGGCTGGAAAGTGCTTGGTCATGATGGTCGTCAAGTAACGATCCTCACCAAGAGAGAACAAGTTCTTCTTATGCAACGTGTCGAGATTGTTTTCGGAGTACTCGTTGATGATCTTATCGGCGATGATGAGGGGTCGTCCCTTGTCTGCTGTTCGAAGTCGGTACATGCAGAAACTAGGAAGGTTGTTAGCTCAGTCAGACACTCCCTAAAGGAGAACACTCACCATCCCGGCAAACAAGTCACACTGCCGAACAAACTTTCGAAAGCCTTAGCCAAGTGATGGGAGATGTAGTATTCGTAGACCTGAATCATGGTCCACCAACTGCGTTCTTCATTCTCCAGAGATGTTTCACCACAGATACCAGCAATCTTCGCGTCATTGGCACATGATGCGACCAGTCGATTGAGCGAGTCTTCCTTGACCTTGGTATCGGCGTCAACCATGAATAGGTATTCGTAGAGCTCAGGGTCGACACCAATGATGTTGTTGATTTGATGGAACATCTCGAGTTCCAGAGGACTCATGGCGGAGCGGTGGTGGACACGGTTCAAGAAGCTCATGAGCAGGATCTGAGAGTCTCGCTTTCCCCGGTTACCCGGCTTGGACTTGCTTTGTTCCGACTCCTTGCCGACTTTCACAACGACCAGGTACGGGACGACATTACCTTCGTACTCGTACAAGCCAGAGTACACTTTGCCGTAGTTGAGCTGCTCGCCGCCAACGCCGAGCGACTTGAAAGGCAGAGCCGGGGGATCGATCTTGGGGTCGACGCCGAGGATATCAAGCACAATCTTGGGAGTCGGCCTGTCATTACCACCTCCGACGATCATACCGTCGCAAATAACGCAGATAAGCTTCCTTTTGTTGTCGTAAGCCAGCGCCGTAAGTGAGTCCAGGCCTTTCCGGAGAGAGTCTTCACCTTCAGTGTAGGCCGGCACTTGGCAGATGACGAACTTGTCCTGCTGTGCAGGCCTGCGCTTGGAACCAAGTTGCAGTGCAGCCAAGAATTTTGTGGCAATGACAATGCACAGGACGATAGTAAAGGCCAGCAGAATGTAATTGTTGACTTGGCAGCGAGCACTGTCACGGAAGTCGGTATAGCCAATCTTGAACATGTTGTTCAGGCAGTTGATACTGTTTCCCTTTGTTGTCGCGTTCAGTTGACTGTTCCAATCTTTGGTGATATCACCACCGGGATTCTGGTTGACCAAGTTCTCAACATCATCCGGAAAGAAGCTGTACGAGGCCAGGTCATTCTCCAGTTTTTGGGTGTAGAAGTAGTCGGTCATGTCGTAGACCACATTGTCGATGATGAACCACTTTCGGCTGTACTTCTCGCCATCGCTGGCGACAGTCTTCTTTTCGTACACGAGTTCGCCCTTGTAGTATTCCTTCATACGCGGTAGGAAGTCGTCCTTGTACCAGTCCAGGCTGTGAAGCTTGGTCGTCGTGTCCGGCTGCATCGTGGGTCCGGATTTGTGCTCTGCGTTCGGGTATAAAAGCGTGGTATTACTCTGCAGGTATAGCGAAGTAGAGGCTGTTGGGACCAGGCCTTGACAGGCGATTGTCAAAGGCGGAACAATGTACTCTGTCACGTCCGTTCCGGCGAAAGGCTGCATATTCGTTGTGGTTGTGTCGATGCTGGTGTCGGAGTGCTGCAACTTCCAGAACTTGGAGAGATCATAGACACCGCCCCGGAAAGACACGTAGAAGTCGTCGTCGCCTTGGTGATATGAGACCTGCTTACGATTCCAGACCTTGTCACGATTCGGACATAGCAGCTTGCCAAACCCCACAATGTAGAAGACAACAATGCCGTTCAGAAGAGCAATGAGGATCATGAGAGCGAACTTCTCACGCCAAGCCATTCGCACATCAGGTCGCTTCATGCGACCAATGTGCTTTAGCAGAGGTGACGGTATCCAGAACGTCAGAGCCCATGTGAGGAAGACCCATGCTCGTCTGCCAGGCGTCGTCTTCTGAACAATCACGTCCTTGCCGGCAGTGAGCTCAGCATCGATCTCGCCCTCAAAGCCGACGTAGTTGCGCTTGTCGTCTCCCTTGAATCCGAGACCATAGTCGCCTCCGCCTACACTGCGGACAGTCTGCGCCATAGTGGGAGCAAGGGATTTGGCACCCATGCGACTTGGAGCAATCTGACTAGGCTGTCGTCCGATCATCGTTTCCCGGCTGCCATCGTCATGGTGAAAGCCACCGTCGAGACCACCATTCTGCGGTGAGTATCCGGTCTCTATACCAGCCGCGCCGACCATCCCACCCAGGATATGGGGTGGTAGGTCGCGTGAATCGTCTGATGGCTTCATATCAAGCATGCTCTCGGCCTCCCAGTAGGCTGATTCCCGCATCCAGATGCGCTCGTGGCCAACAACCACTTCGCCATTGCTCCAGCCTCGTTCAATAAGCCAGGTCTCGACGCCCTCCTTGCCGTCTGAGCATCCCAAAGGACGATAACGATCAACGAACTCATCCACATCGAAATCTGCAGTAAAGTCCAGTTGCCTGGTCCGGAAGTTCGCCCATTCTGGCAGTCTCCACGCGCGGATCTGGCTGGAAACGGCGCCAGCGGACCAAGGGATGGAGCCTGGTGCTTGGCTGGCGAAAGACGCGGGAGCGTCATCGCTGGGATGCAAGCAAAGCTGGAACCAGACTCTGCTGCTGCCCAGGACATTCATCAGAGAGAAGCGGCCGGTCTTACCAAGATTGATGCCATGGCCAGAGAGGGGGTAGAGAATTGCTCGGAGAAAGCTGTCGTCGTCCGTTTCCGAGCCGACCTTCTCCAATACGCCTTGTCTGCGGTCCATCTCGGCCTCACGTTCTCTGAGAGCATGACTGCCGGGGATGTCCAGGTCCGCCTCGTCTTGTGATACGGCGTCCTTCATCTCGCGGATGACCGAGGAGCCGGCCGGAACTATTGGCACGCCATCCTCCTTCATTTCAGCGTTGATCCCATTGCTATCGTCGAAGACTGTTTTCAGAGCAGCTGCCTTGCCGAGAGTCTGAGCAGGCACATCCACGAGGGTGATACTGACGCTGTCCGCATCATCCGCGCTGCTGGGTGGTGTGGCTTGTCCGCTCTCACTTCCGTCGCTCAACGCTCTTCCGGAGCGGATCTCAGTCCTGATAGCGTCGTTGGCCTGCATGATTACCCAGTCGACGAGCGCTTCGTAGATGGCGCCCATCAGGACCTCACGCTCCTCCGTGACACATTTCTTTAGAATCACCTCTGGGTCCAAGTCGAGCAGCTCGCCCACCTCTTCACAGACCGCTTCCAGCTCTTCCTGATCGACCAGGAAGCCGATGGCATCGCCCAGGCGCAGAATGGCGGCAATGACAGAGAGCAAGTTGCGTAAAGCTTTGCCCTTGATGCCAATTGACTTGAGCGACTCTCGGAGGTCCTCTGCGGCAGCTGCATCGTCGGCGGTTGGTAAATAGGATGGCGCTCGATAGGTCTCGGACTTTCGGAGGAGGGTGTACTGGTTTGGTGCCTTCAGTCCCAGAAACTCGCGTTCCTGCGGTGACTGGGAAGTCAGGAGGTAATAGAAGACGTCGAAGGCGCGGTACCCAGGCTCTGCTGGAACATTAAGCAAGCCATTCTGTGTGTCAATGCCCGACGTGGATAGGCATAGCGAAGCCCCGGTGATCTCGCCAGTCAAGGTGAAGGTAAAGACGCCGGCGAAGGCGGAGTAGCGTGGCAAGGATGGATTGAAAGGCGTAACGCAATGTAGGAAAGGCTTTAAAGCATTAAGGGCGGTGTAGAATGTGCCCGGCACGGAAAGAGGAAGAGCAGAAGCGAATGATGCGAAGAGGGAGGGGGTAGAGTGGTGGAGGGAGCTGGTCAAGAGTATCAGCATATCATCATCTCATCACACAGCGCTCCTGACTCTTACCCTAGAATGATGCAGCCATCTTCAGCTCGTCTCCTGGCGTGTTCCCATGTTCTGCGGGCAAGCTCGGAGTCTACGGTGCCGCCATATCGCCCGTCCGGGCCAGTGCTGGAGGCTGTAACCCAAGTGTTGACGACCAGACTCGTGCTCGACTCCAGTTGATATGGCGCTCCGGACGAGAAGGAGCTGTGCAGAGCGTTCAACAGCGTGGTGGTGGAGACTTGTGTGGAGGCCTGCTGCATGGTGTTTGTCCGCTGCTGGGCAGAAGAATTGTTCGAATACGAAGACATTCGATACGCCATGGTGGGCGGTACTGATGCTGACGACGCCCTCGAAGGGCTCTCCGGTCTCGTTCACAGTCTGCTAGTAGAGATTCCCCGTAAGGGTGGGCGGGTCTCGATGGAATCGATGCTGAGGGTTCTTCTCGCTCGGGAAACAGCCGCTAGGCGGTTCCAGGGCCGTGGCGGGCCTTCTTGAACGTTCCTGAACGAATGTGGGTGTAGCGAATGTGGCAGTGGTGGAGCGCAACGAGCGAGTGTGAGCGCTGGGGGGATGTGGCGGAGGTGTTGCTGTCGTGACAGACCCAAATGGGGCTTGGGGGATGGGGGATGAGACTGGAAGAAGATGGGCAGAAGAGGGCAAAACAGCGTGATTGCGGCTCCCGCCAGTAGAGTAGTAGCGTGGCAGTCTAGCAGAGCAACGCACACAACAGGATGGATTGGTTGTCGTGCAAAGTTAGACGAGGCCTCCCGACCTTCCCGAGGAACAAGGGGGGGAAGCCTGCATATTGAGGGGGGGGGGGGGGGTAAGCCTGAACGGCCCAACGTCGATCGCATCGCACCTGCCGCCCCGGCTTTCCCACACTGACACCGTCCCAAACACAGACGGGACGGGAACTTTGGAGGTCAAACTCTCGCTCAGCCTGAGGTGGCGTCAATATCCATTACTCAAGCTCTCGAGCCTTCATCAGATGCAACGTCTCCAAGCATGTTACAATAGACCTCTCTCGCCTCTGTACAGCTGGGGGAAACGAGGCTCGTGTGCTGGACTATTCTCGAATTTTGCCACGCACCGGCGCGAGCAGTCAGTGGCCGAAAGCTGCCGCGGGCAGGCTCTTCAAGGTTGCAGTGCTTGATGAGAACACGAGAAGTGGGTGTCGCGCTACCCTAGTCCTATTTTCGGCGCGTTTCTCCACTGCATGCCGCCGCATCAGGTAAACAGCTAACAAGCACCGAGCACCGCACTAATCGTGCATTACGCGTCCGCTCACTTGCGCCCTGAGCACCTCGCTCGATATCTCCTCATCATACATGCACCGGTTCTGTCGTGATGCGTGGCAATGACTGTCGCTTCGGCTGCACGGCAGCGGATGGAAGCGTTCGAGACGGGACTCGAATCTCCAGGAAGACGGAGGCGGAGACGATTGTTACAAGGGTACATGGCTGCCTTACAGGGGCTCGATCCCAATGAACGTCTGCGACGCTTGCACCCGCAGCGACACAAAAAGTCGTTCAACGCTCTCAATGCATGCATGAGCACTCCTCGTGGTCAGCCGTCTGTGCATGCGGTCTGCTGCGTCGCCTCGCCACCGTCCGTCGTCCGTCGTCCGTCGTCGTTGCTGCGCCGCGGTCAATATCTCGTGAAAAACGTTATGATCTGGGACGACACGGGCTGCCGAGACGGGAGGACTCGGGCGGGGGCCGGCTCCCTCTCGCATGTGCCGCGTCGTGCTCAGGGCTCAGGAGGCGATGCTGCAGGACTCCCCGTTCCAGTCTAGTCTCGTGCGTTTCGTCCTGTCTGTTACCCGTCCCTACCTTCTTACCGCCCTGCCGTGTGCCTGTCGACCTAGCTGCCCGCTTCCCAACATCCACGCCGAGTTTCTTCCTGCTGGTTGTCTGCCTGTCTTCTCTCCCGTGCGACCTCACCGTCGTTGCTGCTCTACGCCTGTCGGTCGCTAACTCCCCGTCGCTCGCTCTGGAAGCCCTTTACCTGCTGCCCAACTCACCGCACGCCTGCACCGTCGACCCAGCGTGCCTAGGTTTGGCTTACTGCATCTTCACAGCCTGACGAGACTCCTACCCGCCTCGCACGCGAACCACAACCCACCTCATTCGCTGTCCGCCTCACGAGGCACTCACATATTGCTGCAGTCCTCAACCATCTCGTGGCCGAGAGGCCACTAACTCAATCATGGCGACTGCTCCGACCACCCAGCAGAACCTGGCCAGTCTGCCCGCTCACTCCATGAGCGATACCAACATCACCAGTCACATCGCCTCACGATATCACAGCCATCTACCCATCACAGCGCTTTCTTCTCAAGGATACATTTCCGTTAATACTTACACTTCCTCCGCCAAGGGACCCAATGGCGGCAAGGATGGCAGCGCAATGGGCGCCGCCGAGGAGCTGGCCGCTCGCATGTGGACGAGACTTGGCCACAAGCAGGAGAGTCAGGCGGCTGTTTTCTTGTAAGTCCTTTCGGGGCCAAGAATGGCGAAGCGCGGCTTCGTAGTCGCGAAGGGTGTATGGAAGACTTCGTGATGAGCATCTTTGCTGACGTCTTCTCATAGGGGTGAATCGGGCACCGGAAAGACCACCATAAGATCGCACCTCCTTTCCTCCCTTCTCCAGTACTCGTCAACGCCTCTTTCGAAGAAGCTATCTTTTGCTGCTTTCGTTTTCGACACCCTCACTACGACCAAGTCTGTCACAACACCGACTGCGTCGAAAGCCGGCCTCTTCTTCGAGCTACAATATGACACCTCCTCGAGCTTGCACCCCACCTTGATCGGTGGCAAAGTTTTGGACCACAGATTGGAGCGAAGCCGCATTTCGGCCGTACCTCCCGGGGAACGCAATTACCACGTCCTCTACTACCTACTTGCGGGCACTTCTCCCGCCGAGAAAGAGCACTTGGGTCTCGATTTGGGCAACGGCCTCACCCATGGCGTGGCCAACCGGGCTTCGATGGGCTCGAGTACGAAGAGGTGGCGATACCTTGGTCATCCGTCGCAATTGAAGGTTGGCATCAACGATGCGGAAGGATTTCAGCACTTCAAGACTGCTCTGCGGAAGCTAGAGTTTCCGCGAGAGGAGATTGCTCATTTGTGTGAGGTTTTGGCGGCAATCCTGCACATCGGTCAGCTAGAGTTCATGACCTCGCAGGCAACCACCCCTGCACCAGATGAGAGCGGTGGATATGGCCATGAGGGTGGCGAGGATATCACCGTGGTCAAGAACAAGGATACTCTAGCGATTGTGGCTGCTTTCTTGGGAGTCGCCGCGCATACATTGGAGCAGTCTCTGGGATACCGCACCAAGATTCTGCACCGCGAGCGCGTGACGATCATGCTCGATCCCAAGGGAGCGCGCGAGAACGCAGATGAGCTTGCTCGGACACTTTACAGCTTGATGGTGGCCCTGATCATGGAGAGGATCAACTCCAGAGTCTGCGCGATTGAGGACTCGGTTGCAAACACCATCTCCGTGGTCGACTTTCCCGGATTCGCTCAGACTCCCTCCACTGGAAGCGTTCTGGACCAGCTCCTGTGCAACGCCGCCAACGAGTCTCTATACAACTTCTGCCTGCAGAGCTTTTTCGAAAGAAAGGCTGATCTGCTCGAGACGGAGGAGGTTCAGGTACCTGCGACGAGCTACTTCGACAACAGCGATGCCGTCAAGGGCCTTCTCAAGCCCGGCAATGGCCTGCTTAGCATTCTTGACGACCAGATGAAGCGTGGCAAGACTGACATGCAGATGCTGGAATCTCTACGGAAGCGTTTTGACGGGAAGAACCCAGCCATCGAGGTTGGAAGTGCCACTGTTACGCTACCTGGGAACAACTTCGCCACACACAACACTCAAGCGAGCTTCACCGTCAAGCATTTTGCTGGAGAGCTCGAGTACCCGGTCGAAGGCCTTCTCGAGGAGAATGGCGAAGTCATCTCTGGCGACCTAATGAACTTGGTCAACACATCTACCAGCCCATTTGTAGGCGAGCTTTTCGGCCAGGAAGCCCTCAACAAAGTGCTCCATCCTAAGGATCGCACTGCAGTCACGCAGGCTTCTGTTGCGTCCAAGCCGTCTCGCATGCCAAGTATGGCCCGCCGCAAAGGCAGCCGACCGCAGCTGGGCTCCAAGCGCACTCCGTTCGAAGACGACAATGGCAGTGACGAAGGCCGTACCAGGAGCTTCTCGCGCTTTAATCAGCCGGGCGAAGCTCAATCGGGTGCCGCTGCCCAGTTCTTGTCTTCTCTCGACAACATCACTAAGTCGCTCACTGCGCCCAACAGCAACTCTTACTTTTTCTTTTGCTTGAAGCCCAACGACAGACGCATTGCCAATCAGTTCGATAGCAAGTGCGTGAGGACACAGATTCAGACTCTAGGTATCGCCGAGATTGCTCAAAGGCTCAAGAACGCGGATTTCAGCATCTTTATGCCATTTGGAGAGTTCCTGGGTACCGCCGAAGGAGAAGTCTCAGTCGTTGGTAGTGAAAGAGAGAAGTCGGAGATGATCTTGGAGGAGAAGAGCTGGCCAAGTAACGAGGCTCGTATCGGTACCACGGGTGTCTTCCTCAGCGAGCGCTGCTGGAGACACATAGCTGGCGCTGGTGACTTGGGCGAGATTCGTCCCTTCGACGATGCTTACGGCGACTCTGGTAGACTCACGCCCGCCGGGAAAGGAGGCTTTGGAGAGTCGAAGGTGCAGCTCTTGCAGACTCCTGGCTCCGGCTACTATGATGATAAAGCGGCTGGTTACTTCGGAAGCCGGGATCTGGACGCAAAGAGCGACGCCGGTGCGTCAGCTTTCCGCGAAGGCGATATGTTCCGCAACCTGGAGACCCGCGAGCAGATGGCTGAGAAGGGCAATGAAGTCCATGCTACCGAGATCGAGGAACGTCCGACATCTGGAAGCAGGCTTCGGTGGCTCTTCATTGTCTACGCTTTCACCTGGTGGTGCCCCGATTTCCTCATCAGGACTGTTGGACGCATGCCTCGCAAAGATGTCCGCATGGCATGGAGAGAAAAGCTGGCCATCAACTTGATTATCTGGTTGTCTTGTGCATTTGTCGTGTTCTTTATGATTGGATTTCCACGGATCATTTGTCCAACCCAGCACGTCTATAGCTCTGAAGAGCTGACCTCGTACAACGGCAAGGACGGCGCCAAGTCGTACGTGGCCATCCGAGGAGTCGTCTTCAGTCTCGACTCCTTCATGCCAGTGCACTACCCGTCGATCGTGCCACAGTCCGCTCTGAAGAAATATGCGGGCACAGACGCAACCAACCTCTTCCCAGTTCAGGTATCGGCCATGTGCCAAGGCGTCAACGAGACTGGTATCGACCCGGCCGTCCAGCTCAACTACCAGTCTCACAACTACACTGGACAGACCACGGCAATCAGCTCCACTGACACCAATGCTCAATATCACGATTTCCGATGGGCAACCAACGATTCCCGTCCAGCCTGGTTCGTTGAGCAGATGATCTACCTTCAGGGCAACTACTGGAAGGGTAACGTGGGATACTCGCCACAATATATCAAGACCCTCGCCAAGAAGCAGAACTCGATCGCCTACATCAACGGACGAGTTTACGACTTCACGGAATATATTGCTGGTGGAAGGCAGCCTCAGTACCCTCCTGGCACGGACAAGCCCGAGACGCCACCAAACTCGAACTTCATGGATCAGACCGTGGTTAGCCTATTCCAGCAACGTTCCGGTCAGGACGTGACCAAATACTGGGAGGATCTCAAGCTGGATGCCGCCCTTCGCCAACGTATGCAAGTGTGCATGGACAATCTCTTCTACGTTGGCAATGTCGACACGCGCAGCAGCCCACAGTGTCAATTCGCGAAGTACATTCTTCTGGCCATATCTCTGCTGCTAGTATCTGTCATTTGCTTCAAGTTTCTGGCGGCTCTACAATTCGGAAAGAAGAACGTCCCGGAGAACCTCGACAAGTTTGTCATCGCCACTGTCCCAGCTTACACGGAAGACGAGGACTCTTTGCGCCGTGCCATCGACTCTGCTGCTCGCATGCGATACGATGATAAGCGCAAATTGCTGTTCATCATCTGCGACGGCATGATTATCGGTCAAGGCAACGACAGGCCAACGCCGCGCATCGTTTTGGACATTCTTGGAGTACCAGAGACCGTCGATCCAGAGCCACTCAGCTTCGAATCTTTGGGCGAGGGTCTCAAGCAGCACAACATGGGCAAGGTCTACTCAGGTCTTTACGAAGTACAAGGACATATTGTGCCCTTCATTGTCATTGTCAAGGTCGGAAAGCCTTCCGAAGTCTCTAGACCTGGCAACCGTGGCAAGCGTGACTCGCAAATGATCTTGATGCGCTTCCTCAACCGCGTCCACTACAACCTGCCCATGACGCCACTAGAACTCGAACTCCACCACCAGATACGAAACGTGATAGGAGTCAACCCGACTTTCTATGAGTTCCTGCTGCAAATCGATGCCGACACGGTCGTTGCTCCGGATTCCGCTACACGTTTCGTGTCTGCGTTTGTGAACGACACCAAGTTGATTGCAGTGTGCGGTGAAACCGCCCTTACCAACGCCAAAGCGTCATTCATCACGATGATGCAGGTGTACGAGTACTACATATCGCACAACCTGACCAAGGCCTTCGAATCGCTCTTTGGATCCGTCACCTGTTTGCCCGGTTGTTTCACCATGTACCGTATCCGAGCTGCAGAGACTGGAAAGCCGCTCTTCGTTTCCCGGGAGATTGTCGACGACTATAGTGAAGTTCGCGTCGACACCCTTCACATGAAGAACCTTTTGCACCTTGGTGAGGACAGATATCTGACCACGCTGCTTATGAAATACCACTCCAAGTACAAGACGAAGTATATCATGCGCGCACATGCTTGGACGATAGCACCAGACAGCTGGGCCGTCTTTACCTCCCAACGTCGACGATGGATCAACAGTACCGTTCACAACCTGATCGAAGTCATCCCTCTGCAACAGCTCTGCGGTTTCTGCTGTTTCAGTATGAGATTCGTCGTGTTTATCGACTTGCTCTCGACCATTGTGCAGCCTGTCATCGTCGGTTACATCGTCTACCTGATCGTCGAAGTGGCCAAGAATCCAAGCACGGTGCCGGTAACTGCGTTTATCCTGCTTGGTGCGATTTACGGTCTGCAAGCCATCATCTTTATTCTGCGGCGCAAATGGGAAATGGTCGGTTGGATGTTGATTTACATGGTTGCCACCCCGATCTTCTCCTGCGCTCTGCCACTTATTGCGTTTTGGAACATGGACGACTTCTCTTGGGGCAACACACGCATGGTTACCGGTGAGAAAGGCAAGCAGATCATTGTGTCTGATGAGGGCAAATTCGATCCCGATAGCATCCCGAAGAAGAAGTGGGAAGAATACCAGGCCGAGCTTTGGGATGCCTCTGCCAGCGCCAGAGACCTCGGCGATACCAGATCCGAAATGTCTGGTATCTCGTACGGGACCAAGAGCTGGCATCCCAATGCTCCCGGACCTCAGTCTGTGTATGGTGACGTGAACGGCTATCAGAGCCGACACATGAGCCAGCTCACGGTGCCGCAGATGCAGCAGTATAACGGCTCGCATATGAGTCTTGGAATGCAATCGGAGATGGGCATGCCGATTGGAGATATGTCGGACATGCCATCTGATGATGCGATCTTGGCTGAGATTCGGGAGATCCTCAGGACGGCTGATTTGATGACTGTTACGAAGAAGAGCATCAAGGCGGAATTGGAGAGGAGATTTGGGGTTCCAATGGATTCCAGGAGGCAGTATATTGGGAGTGCTACGGAGGCTATCCTGAGTGGACAGCTATAATTGGAGAAGGCAGCAGCAGCAGGGACATGATTCTGGGAGCGGAAGGTATTTGTTCACGGGCGGAGTTTCGGGTCCGAAGGGCGTCCCTTGCGAACCTCCGGGTTGGATGGGATGTGTGTGCGAGGGTAATGGGTATGATCAATCATTCTTTTGCAAGCTCAGGTGTCTGATGACAAGACCAGCGAAAATGGAGAGGATTATGCACTGGGCCGGGGCAAAAGGGATACTACTATTTGCATGTACAGTCACCTTTGGCTCGGAAATTTAGTAATATGAAAACGTACAGCGAGAAGTCACCGAAAACAGCCTGTTTGCCGACCGTCTCCTCCACTCTACATCCGACGAAGTAGTGTGGAAGTTCAAGCGAGAGGACATAGATAGTGGGAGGACCGTTTTGCTTTACTTGATTTCTGCTGCGAGGTTGAGCTGGCTGACCCGAGGCGGTCGGTGGTACCTGCACGCAAATCGATCTTGTTCAAGCACCCGCATCAGCAGGAGTTGTCTCTCAGACGAGTTGAAGGGCACCTTTTCACTGCTCAATTAACATGCTTGAGCAGGTGACTGCAAAGACGATCTCCAGTCTCCCCATCGAAGGCCATGCTCACAGCTCCAGTCACGCGGCCAATGATCTCAAGCTCATCCCTGATTCCTGCCTGCTTCTACTTCTCCCAGTCCTCGTCGTACGTCTCCCACTTCTTCTCTGTCGTCTCCTTCAACAACACACGGCGGGTATATGCGGTGTGCCTTTCCGCGCAATTTTCTATTCCCATTCATCCGCACCTCTATTTCTCAATTGAAAGTACGCGGGCATATGGTGCTGGCAGAAAGAACTCTGCACACGCGTCGACGACTTCAGGGGTCCAGCTCTTTACGGTCTACTCGGGCGATGAGCATATTGCCTTCCCCTTACTTGCCAGCCGGTCGGTGCCCAGACGAAGTTTCCTTCGTCGCTAGTTGCAAAGTCGTGGGTGGCTGTCGGGTCGACGCCGACTTGCGCGGAGGTTGCTGGGCTGGAGTTGTCGCCTGTCTCGATGTTTTGGGCGCGGCGCTGGCCCTGCGGGATGGCCATCAGAGGGAGACCGATGCGCTGTTTGCATGGTCTTCTCTGGGCTTCATGTACCTGGCCAGCCATCTAAATACAGGCTCTTTGCTGTTGGTCGGGGATCATATCAAGCGGAACATGTCGTCAGCTGGGCGAGTCTGGCATTGCAAGAAGTTCTTGCATAGTAGGTTGTGGGGAAAGTATTCCGTCTCTTGACATTGTGGTGCCTGGCAGCCCGCCGCGGCTTGTCAGGTTCTGTTTCATCCGCCATGGTAAGGGATGGTTGTGTTAGAGCCCGAGACAAGTTGCTGGAAAGGATTTCTATCCTGGCAGCTGATTTTCCGCGAGCGGCGTACATCGAATCTACGTTATCGCGTCGTCGTGAGTCGCCAAGCCTCGCTAGCTTTGAAGGCTTGGCGATCACATGCCAAAATCCAGAAGCCGCTTCCGTGGGCGGAAAGGCTGACCGTCATGGTTCATGCTCGGAATGAAGTTTAACATCAACTCGTCTTTAATCACACTTTTGCGCTGTTGCTATCGACCCGTATATTGAGCTTAGTTTCTTGCACCAGTAGTGATATCCGGACGCTGCAGAGACGCGTTTGTTGGTAAATTGAGTTGCTATATCCAGAACGAGAATCACCTTGATTTGTGCTCATTTGCCTCGCGAATGCAAGATCGTCGCAGTAGAACTACATGAGAGATAGAAGCTGCTGATCAGCCTTGGGATGGTGAGTGATGGTCTTGGAGGCTCTCGTCAAGGGGACAGGGAAAAGTTTCTTTATATTCCAAAGTTTGAAAGCCATCGCCACCCTTGATACTGATAGGAAGCCAGCGAAACGGGAACCTTACCCTCAGTGTTGGGAGAAGACTGCTCGGCGTAGACTTGCGTTCGGCCGGTCTTGAAAGTCTGCGGTCTGCGAATGTCTTGCAGAGTGGCCTGTGAGAGGGCCAGTTTGCTGGCACGCTTTGGGGCAGTCATGGGTCTCTTTACAGTGCTGACACGTAGGAGTGGCCGGAACGTAGCAGTTGGAGCAACAGCTCGTAGTTGAAGTGCTGCTCGTGGCCTTTATGATGTGATGAGTACATTTCTTGCAATGTTTTGCAGCCGAGATATGTCACGACGGTGTCGGACGGGGCTAACGCCAGGGTATGGTGCGTCGCCGATGTTCGAATGAAAGGCAGTTTGTGTAGGAGCGTGAAGCTCTAACACCGAGGTAAGTGGCGTTTGCTGGCGTGCGTCGCTGTGAGGTACACCTATTCACCTAACTTCTTGACGATCAGCTGAAAGTAGCTTCCATTCGCATCCTGATGCATGAAATTTAGTCTTGCTGAAACTTCGTCTGACTTCGCAACCCAGCCTGAAGCCGCCCGCCACTCAATGCGAAGTCAGCATGATCGGAGAATAGGAAACGTACTTTCCTTGGCTAGGCTAACAGAGAGAACGACTTGCTAGAATGCTGATGCGAGGAAATTTCGCCAAGACTCCATATCACGATCACGAACTTTCATCTTCCGCCGCATCAGAACAGACTCCTACTCGAACACGCTGGCCGTTTATGACAATTTAAGAGATCCGAAACAGCCACCCAACGCCACATGAGCTACAAGCAAGATTCATCTCACACAAACCTTGCACTCTCGATGCTGCTGGGGGACCCCTGGCTGTCCTCGGAGCCAGGCGAGTCGGTGGTATCGGGTACATAGGAACCCATCGCCTCACCACGGGGGAATCGTAAGTAATCCTATTCCAAATTCATTAGCCCATGCCTAATCTTCGCAGAGCAGAATCGAGGCCCTTACCCTGAGGTACAAGTTCCATTTGGTCGGCGTGACGGAATTCACAGCAGCCTGCTTCCGCCTCTGCGATCCGCTCTCCAACGCGGCTTCAAAGAGAGGTTGGATCTTGTCGGAGCAGAAATCTGCAAAAGCTCGTAGGACGTCCTCGGAGAGTGGTTTGCGGTCTGCTCTGGCTACGAGAACGTTTGGGACCTGGCCTCCCATCCTACAAAACACCATGTTAGTGAAGAGGCTTTGATTGGCACGGTCTGGCGGATCGAATACCATCCAAATGCCCAGCCAAACTTGTCACTGTGAGGATCCACATTCAGCTGCATCCAGGTTACGCAATGGTTCACTCGGTTTTCGTTGTTGGGGACGGTTCGATATCGCTTGTCGGGGTATTTGCACAACAGTAGAGGCATATCGACGAGCTGACATAGGGACCACACAATCAGTGTCCTTGATTTCGTAGGTCTTCTTCACGTGGGAGAGAAAGCTTACCTTGGAGATGCCACAGACCTCACCACCACCTTCAAAAACAGGATGCAGTCTCGGAACCTTGACAACTTGCGTAAATGGCGCTCCGTCCTCCATCCTCTCGGCATCACAATTCATCTTCATAGCCAGAATTTTCCCACCTTTCCGCAATTTCCCACATTCATCCTCTCGTCCGTAGTAGATCATGTGGCTCACCAAATCACTAAAGTCCCTCATCTCGATATCCAGCGCCTTGATCATCTTATGATAGCACTCACATCCTACCGGATCATCAACTTCACCGGCAAAAGCAATCATGGGTCCTCGCCATTCGGAGCCAGCTCTGCCATTGGTTGCCGTTCGCGCTGCTTGATTTGATTTCGTATACTTCTGGAAGAACATGTCGTCAAAGACCAGGTTGATCCGTCTTTTCCCGAGATCAAAATTGATCAGTTTGTTTTCTTGAATATGTTGGGTCTCCGGTAGAGCCTTGGATCCGGTTCCGGCGTCGAGGAGAGGTTGATATTGGACCTCTTGGCAGTCTTCCGCGTTCCAGACGGATAGCCAGCGGAATTCGGGTTTCTTCTCGTTTGGTGGGAAGTAAATGACCCTCCGCATGCTCTCATCGGGACGACATTGGGGGAGGAAGGATTGATAAGATCTGCAGAGGGAGCGATGAAATTGCCAATCTGATTGTTGGCATTCTGGGGAGCAGTACTGATATTCATCAGTTTGGAAGGATATTGCATGGTATTTGGGACTCACCTTGACATTCTTACAGCCCGCACAAGTCAGTTTGCCTGGATCCGTGCAGGCCGGACATCTATTCTCCAACGCGTTGGCCATATTGTCGACCCCTCTCACCCGGAGCTCCATTCCACACGAACAAAAGCACAGAGGGCAAGATGGAAGAGAGGAAAGGAGGATGCATCAGCATCAGCATCAGCATCAGCAGACGCAGCGCCCCGTCACCGCCCTCACGCGTCGCATGGCATGGCATGGCCCATTTTGCTTCACCCCCCTCGCCCCACCCCCCACACGCAGAGAGCCAAGACAGGCGGAAGACTGGCGGGAGACTGACGGGAGACGGGCGGAAGACAGGCCAGTGCAGGCGGTGAGGGCAGGACAGACATCGCAATCCATGATCCCCAACCCCGTCGAGAAATTACGGCCACAGCCGCGACAAATGGGATGAGATGGCTGCCGCTGAGGTACAAAGTCGCTGGGAGATGACAGCGAAATGAAGGCGGTGAAAAATCAACAGCAACAACAAACAGCTTGCGACGCGCGACGTGGACGCTTTTGCCAGTTCGGTCGGTTGGTCGGTCAGTCGGTCGGTCGGTCGGTCGACTCACGTGCAAGACATCACATGCAACCTGCGCGCCGGTGCATATCGTGCGTCTAATTGGACTTCATCTCTCCTGCATCGGGTATGCATCGCACCCAAATCGGGTCGGAGAACCACATCTAGCGTGGTCACAGACGTGGCCGTGTCACATGACCGTGTCACAGTCTTATGGGTCATGTCATTTGATTGATTCTATCTATACCTCTCTCTCCCCCCAAAAGCGTGGAGAACCATGCCCTTCCGATTCTCCTCTTCTTGCTCGTCAGAGATTACAAAGGAGAACAGAGCCGTGCGTAAACTTCATGCCATCCCCCAAACCCCTTTTCCTTCGCGCTCATCAGAGTTAACTTCGTCCGTTTTCTCGTGAAGCGCGCCGGGATCCTAGTCTATCATGCACCGTCTAGCAAAGCGCCTGGAGTCGCCGAGTACGTAGAACGCGGCCCTGCTCAGGCTTCCTCGACGTCGGCCGGCTTCGTTCCCTCACCATCGGCATCCTTCATCTCCTCATCCGGCTTCTGCTCGCCCTGCGCAGCCTTCTTCGCTTCCTCATCAGCTCTCCGCTTCTCCTCCTCCGCCTTCTTCTTGGCCTCCTGCTCTGCACGCTGCTTGGCCAGCTTCTCCTCTTCCACCTTCCGCCGGGCGTCCTCTTCCTCCTGTCGCTTGTCGTTAAAGCGTTGGATCACCGGTCCAGCCGATGCTCGGAGCTCGTCCAGCTTGGCGACATACTGTGCCTTGGAGGCATCTTCACCGTCCTCGTACAGCCAGTCCTACGAAACAATTAATACTGATCAGACAGGAGACATCGGGAGTGTAGCACATACCTCAAGCTCCTCACACTTGGCCTTGATCTTGGCCTTCTCGTCTTCGTTCGCGAATTCCGCGTACCCATTGCTCTCGTATGGCTCGTCGAGCTTGCCACGAAGCGAGTAGATCTCAGACTCGAGCTCGTTCTTCTTGTCTTCCGTCTCGGCGACGAGCTTGTCTTCCGCAACCATCTGACCTTCCTTCTCCATGAAGCTGTCCTTGATGGATTGGTCGAGCGACGCTGTGCCGGCAGAGAGCGGCAGGTCGCCCTTGCGGACCTGCTTCTTTACCTTGCGCGTCTTCGCAGGCGGCTTGGCCTCACCGTTGGCCTGGTCGGTGTCCATTGCCTGTCGATTCGTCAGCAATGGTTCTTCGAATCGCGGGCGTTTTGCCGCTCGTTCTTCGATGTGCAGATTGTTAAAGCCCGACGCCGCCACCTGCAAAACCTTGTCCTCCTCTTCCGTCGACACAAAAGCAAAACGAGAACGCAAATCACGGGCTGTACTCACATCACCATCCTTCTTCTCGTCCTTCGACTCCGCCACTGGCTCCTCAATCTCCTGCTCCTCGACGTAGTATCCCTGCTCCACGTTGAGGATGCCGTGAAGGTTCAAGCGTGCCTTCAGCTTGCAGATCATGAACTCGTCGCCCTCGGCCTTGACACCCTTGACGCTGAAGCGCCCAATCCATGGGTTCATCTTACCCGGAAGCAGCTCAGGCTTGGCGTACTTGGCCTCGAGGTCGAAAGGCTGTTTTCGGTAGAATGTGAGAATCTTGGTGGAAGGCATAACATTGCCCTTGTTGAAGACCGTCAGGTTGGTGTCCTCGTCCGGAATGTCTGCAGACTTCTCCCATGCGAACTCGATTGGGTAATTGACAATGTCTTGCACGCTGAAGTCACGCACACGGAAGACCGGGGACAGAATGGCGCAGCTGAACGCGCAGCCACGAGCTATGGCCTCGTCTGCGTTCAAGGTGAAGGAGAGTGGCTTGCCGAAGAAGTTTTGAATGGCAGCCTTCAATGACGGAACACGCGTGCAGCCGCCAACTAGTTCAATGTGATCAATGTCCTCAGTCTTCAGCTTGGCATCTGCCAGTGCTTGCTCCAAGGGGACAGTCGCGCGCTCGAGTAGAGGTCGAACAAGCTCTTCCATCTCCTCACGCTTGAGCATTCCACGAACATCCACGTCATTCATCAATGATTCAATGTTGATCGGTGCCACGGCGTTGGCAGAGAGGACCTTCTTCAGCTTCTCGACGGCCGAGGCGACACGTACGCGGGCTTTGGGGTTCTCGTAGATGTCGATCTTGGACTTCTCTTTGAACTCCTTACGGAAGTGGTCGATGATGGCCTTGTCGAAGTTGCGGCCACCGAAATGCCTGTCGTACGCGGTCGAGACGACTTTCAGGTCACCCTTGCGGAACTCGCAGATGGAGCAAGTGTAGTTGGTGTGTCCAATGTCGATGAATGCCACTCGACGAGGCTTCTCCTCTGGTCCTGGCAGGTCCAGCTTGGTGATACCGTATCCAAGAGCAGTCGCGGTGGTCTCGTTGATGAGGCGCAGGACCTTGATGCCGGCGACCTCAGCAGCATCCAGCATAGCCCTCCGCTGCGCATCCGTGTACCAAGCGGGCACTGACAGGACCATGTCATTCACGGGCAGTCTCAGCTCTTTCGACGCGGTCTCTCGTGTCTTGGTCAGGAACATGGCGATCAGCTGGGTAGCCGAGAACCTCTGCTTCTGACCCAAGTATGTGACCTCCGCGCCAACCTGGCCGTTGACCTCGACGAGCGGCGCCGAGACGTATTCCTGCTCGATCTGCACATCGGGGTCTTGTAATGAGCGACCGGCGAGTCGTGTGAGGGAACCGACGGTGTTCTTGAGGTTGGAGACTTCCTGCGTCTTCGCGGCCTCGCCGAGATATCTGCTCTTGGGGCCGAAGCCTACGAGGGAGGGCGTGGCGCGGTTAGAGACTTCATTGGTGATGACGTCGACGCCCTTGTTGCGGGCGACTGCCTATAGGACTGTCAGTTTCTGTTCTGACGATCTACTTCTCCCCAAGCATCTCAATCTCCCCTGTCGAGTAGCTCTGCCATCCTGCCATGCTGCCATCCGTGTCGAGGTGACGTCCAGGTGAGCGGGACACTTACTATGACAGTGTTCTGGTTTCCGAGGTCGACTCCTACGACCGACATCTTTCCGTGGAATAGCAAGTAGTGTTGGTGATGGTGGAATGTTTGCGGTGTATGGCGTCCGGTTGATGTGCGAAAAAAAGTTTAAAAAGTTGGATGGCGCGGATGCGATTGGTTGAGGGCGGTTGGGTTGCGTCCACAAACCACAGAAATGGCAGCGGGTGCGTGAGTGTGGTGGAGGTGGAGGTGATGTCAAATGCAGAGGGCCAAGTGGGCTGGCTGCGCGCAAATCTCGTCACTGCACGCGCTTTCGAAGAAGTTCCGCTGTCTTGCCAGCAGCATCGAGAAGCTTCCCTCGCCCAACTGACTCGGGGAGATCACGTGACGCATCGCGTTCTCACATCACATGCCGCGAAACTACGAGCAGCTACACCGAACTGCTCTATTGCTCCATCTCACGATACCTATACATACGGCACGCGCACCTGCGTAGCAGCGTCACCGCTGAAGGCGAACGGTTCCAGCCAAGACGTTGAGACGATGGCTGGAGCTGGTCCCACTTGCCAGCTCATCATCCACGGTCAGAGACAGCAGGCCATCCCTGAGCTTCTGAGACTGCACCTGTCCAGTCTTGGCGATATCCGCCCACCGTGCAAACATGAAGTGCTCGCTTCAATTGCTTCGGCCCGATGCTCTCCCTCCCCGCGCCCATACCTCCAGAATATGTTCAGAGAGAGCCTCCTTTCCGTAGCTTCCTCTTCCTCAAAGCCTGCAATCTACTACTTCACTGACACGAGCAATCGAGCGAAAATGATATATATGATCGGTTGGGTTTGCGACCACAAATACTACAGGGATCTCGGAAAGGGAGGTCGTGGCGAGTCGGGCAACACAGTCCAAGATCTGGCAGAGTTGATCATACAATGTCTTTGCGCAGCGGGGCTTTATTGTCGTCGTGATGACCCTAGTCGATCTGGGGCAACAGCGCGTCGTATGGTGCAAAATGGGCGTAGCAGCCGTCGAGATAATATTCCAATGTGCGAAGACGCTGTAGCTCCCTGGCGAAGTAGCATGGCTTGTAAGTTAGCAAGGCGATCTAGCAAGGACTGTAGGTAGACCGAGCCCGACAACAAATGAGGGTCGGACCTGGCTGAATATTGGGCTTCCCGCTTCTTCAGCATCCGGAGCCTGGTCTACATCTACCGATATCCTGACAGCGCTCCTTCAAGCATGTTGACCGTGCTGCTGCTCGTGGTAGCATTAGGGGGCCTTCGAGGGCTTATGCGAAGCAACGTTCTTGTTGGACCAATTGACTCACGATCGATGAGGCACTGTGCTTGGATATGCACCCATTGGACTGCCCATTGACTGAAGAGTAAGCTTGATCGGGATCAAGCGACCGCTTCATCGGAGAGTCGCCGTGATCCGCTGCATCCTTGACGCATTTCTGACAATGTATGAGCTCGAAGGTCGCCGAGCTTGGCTTTCTGTGAGGGTCGTATCAGTGGAAGAAGTTGAGCTTGGACTTACCATTCTACGAGCGGTTCCTTCACCTACACAAAGTCCGCCGACCCTTCCCCGTTCGCATGAGTGCCAACATCGAAGAGAGAAGTGTGCTGGCTCGTCAACGCTAGATCAAGAGCATGTCTCGGCCTCTTCTCGCAGTATCATCAAAATGTGATGTCCAGTGCGGCTCGGGATACACGGCGTTCCGAATGAAGCCAATGCCTGCGGAACGTTGCTGCACACTGCAATCCCAAGGCGAGCATTGCCGACATCGACACAAAGTAGCCGTTCATCAATTCGTGGAAATTCTGACAGTTGACCGGGACTATGGCGCGAAGAAATGATCCGGACAATCATAAGTCGGGCTCCAGCACCTGCAATTTGGGATAGAGGGACAGGTGATGCCAGGCGTACATTGCATCGTCGCACGACATGCAAACTCTTCTTTTGCATCTGTGGGCGCTGCATTGACAGTTTGTCGACCCGATGACCAGGAACACTGAGAATCTCTTGAGACACGTTCCTGCATTAGTCTCCCGGGTTGCGCAATGAGATCTGCACACGAGTGGGGACGTCATTGCGAGCCGCACAGCCATGGCGAGGTGTCGTGTCTACGTCCTCGGAGATGGGCCGAGGACTATGGGTGCGTGCGACGTCGTACCCGCTCTATATGTACAGGAGATGGCTCCGGCGAATCGGTCTGTCTCGGTGTAGCCGAATGGGTGGAAGAAGGCGAGCAATGTCTGGATCGGAAATGAGTTCCTCCGCAAGTTGAAGTTGCAATGAAGATAATGGTAGGTATACTTGGCGTTCCGGAGAGGCTTTGGAGAAGGAGAGAAGGGAGGGCGGGGGTGATGCTGTGGCTGGGGCTGGGGCCCATCCCTCCTTGCGCTGTGGAAAGAGGAGGGGAGGTGGGTTGAGATTGGACAGAGCGGCTTGTACAACGAGCGTCTGTTGCCAGAGTCATTTTCGACAGTGTGATGGTCCAGAGGTGCAGTGTCGATGGAGATGACGTTAGGACAGACATGACCGAGCATCTCCACGCTCCGACCTACGGTTCTGTGATGCAAGACAGAGATTTGGGGTTACATAGAGCCGCGCCATATGCGGGAGTTGGTCGGTCCCATGAACCGACTCAGGGTGTGTGCAGTTCTGTGAAGGGGTCGAGAGGTGAGCTTTCCATTTCACGCCACAGCTGCAGGTGGCATGTGCATCTGACAGGGCGCCATTGTCGCCTGCTGGAGCTGGCGGCAGGCGTCAAATCTGCGCCAGAGACGGCGAGCAGATGCAGATGCAGCGTCTGGAAGATGCAGCGTCTGGGAGATGCAGCGTCTGGGAGATGCAGCGTCTGGGAGATGCAGCGTCTGCCGGTGTTGTAGGAGTGGCTGCGTCGCCGTCTCGCTTTCGTAACCGGGTAGCAGGGACGCGAGCGGGTCGCGAGAGATGCTGTCAGTAAGCGTGCGCGGGAGGTCTGGTGCGATGGTGACAATTGGGAGACGCGGGATGCCGCCTCGGGCATAGCAAAATATCACATTCCATCGAGGGAGAAAGAAGGGCAGTTACACACGTCCAAGGTGGTGTGAAATGTGCGTGTCCTAGCGTGGAGGGCGGGGCGAGCAAACATCGCATCGAGTCTGCACCGCATCGCGATGGATGGTGTGGAACGATAGTGCGAAGATGTAGTAGACGGGAGATGGGAAATGGATGGGTGGGTGTGTTGGTGACGGGTCCGATATGGACATTCGATGTGGAAAGAGGGACATGTCAGCAGCAGGTTCGGCGCCAAGACGAGGTCTTGGCACGGGCACACATTGACATTGCATGTGAGGTACCTTATTTTCTTGCACGTGATCCGCAATTCTCCCCCGAGCAACCGGTCGGCTCTGCTCCTCCCGTCGTTCAAGAGCGGCGAGGAAAGGGCTACCAGTTCGAGCATACTATCAGGTAGTCGCGGTCGCCGTGGCAGTGTACGCCCATGGGAGTGGCTGCTACTACTACTAGTAAGGTAGGTACTGAGGTAATAGTAAGGTAGCTGCAGCAGACAGGCGGGCGCGAGTGGATGTGGTGGCGTCTGCACGGCGTGATGCAGTGCACTGGAAGCGGCGATGCACTCGTGCTGCATGAAGGTGCTTGGCTGCCCGACTTTCCGTCGACGTCGCATCGCATCGCATCGCATCGTGAGAGGTGAGGTGGTGAGGTGGTGAGCTGGGACGAGTCACGACGACATCTCCATCTCAGGGCACACGCTGATGAACCTTAACCCAGAAATCCCACTGCGAATACCAATGCAATGCTTGCAGGGCAATCGTGCTACTGTACGCTCCAGTGCCCGGGTGCTGGGAGCGCCCGCCGATTCGATGGGTTCCTGAACAGCGGCACCTCCGTCCACGTCGGGACCGTCATCACCACACCGTCATGTGATCCAGCTGCCATCGCTCAAAGCAGCCGCGCCCGTCGAGCCTTACGCAGGGATCTACCCACCGCCGCCCGCCGCCCGCCGCCCCCCCCCCCCCCCAAACACTGCAACCCACAGCCGCCGACGGGGTCGCAGGAAGCCACGCCGCCTTAGCCTCTGTCCCAACTCCCTCTGCTTACCACTTTCGGCGCGCAATGGCCGCACGCTGGCGACGGGGAGCGTTAAGGCCCAGCACGTCGCACCGCCCTTCTGCCTCCGCCGTATCACCAGATCTTGCCTCTTGGCTCAATCCATCCTCCTCTGTCTGCATTCGACGGCATTGGTGTGTTGCGGAGCTGTCACTGGCTGACCGCGGCGTCTACCCAGAGGGTCACATAAAGGACAAATTCATTCTTCACCGTGCAGGGCGGGAAGCGACCTCGTCAAGTCGTCTGATGCAACGACTCTCCGCCCGTGCTATATAGCTGTCCCGGCCGACTGCGTTTCAGCTTGCTTCTTCTCATCAAGCTGTGAAGCATCATCTCACCTCAGCCTCCTCCCGTCTACTCGACTTCACCCTATGATAGATACATCGCCAGGATTCCAGAGCTGTCCATCGAGCTAAGCCTTAGCACACCCGCATCTTCCGATCTCGATCAAACTCAGTCACACCGCTTCGACGGGCCTCGCGTCGATATCCTCTGGAACATTCATCACGACGCCCGTGCTACGGGACAGTCGCTCAATCACTCCAGTCGCTCGGAGCAACACTCAGAGTAAGTCGCTGCCGCATTGCTTCACCAGGCCCGCTGGCTGATCTCACTAGATGGCAAAACCCGGAAAGTGCGAACACACCTTCAAGATGATCAAGTCCGACACGACACTCATCCTCTGGAATTGCAACCGCTGTCACTCCGGCCCACACTGGTTCATATTCGAATGCGCAAAGTGCAAGCTCAAGGCCTGCCGACCCTGCACTGCCAAAGCTGGGTCGTAGAGATGGGTATGTGTTGCGATGATGATGAAGTTTGTGATCTCCGACACTAATGCAATGCAGATCATCTTGTACCATTCCATGTCAATTCTGGGGTTTCACGGCGTTCATCTCGGGGATTTCCATCTGGGTCTTATGGGGCTATCTTGCAGCGTTATATCATGCTACCCTAGCGTGGAGTCCGGAGGGAGAAGGGATAGATGAGGCTGGACACGAGGCAACTGGAGTCTCACTCAGGGCCGTGGTGGGAGGTGGGAAGGTCGACTGACTATTGTTGCTTTGGGACTGGCTATGAGGAAAAGAACCCCGTCCGCAAGGACTTACAGGAAATGAAGGCTCGTGAAGAGTCACTAATGGCTTACTACGTCTAATCCTCTTGCAGAAGACGAAGATTTTCGCTACTTATGGCGTAGCAGTACGGGTAGCTTGCAACACGCAGCTTTGTTCAATGTCAATGCGGCTCGCGTTCAGTATCATGCTCCATGTCGGCATGCGGATGGAGGAGCATGGTGCCCACCTACCTCGTCTCGGCGGACGGCGAAGCCGTAGGTCATATCAGTTATAGGTCATATCAGTTACGTGTTTGCTTGAACGAATGTGCTGGATCCCCAACCATATCGACACCACTGCCCCGGGTACTATGGATCTTCATTCACTATAACTTCTCATCGCCCATCCACTCATCTTATAATCCACTCACAGCACTGTCATCCCGTCTCATCTCATTCTTCCGTGTTCATTCATCTCTCGTCAACTCATCGCGGTTCTCGCTGCCTCGCAAGCTCGATCTACTGAGGGCAAGTCTACACAACAATGTCCATTAGCTTTCTCTTCTCCGACGCTGCAAGCGAGCTGAGTTCAGCATGGTAGTCTTACCGCGCCGCAGGAACCGCACGTCTTTCCACTAGCAACGGCAGCGTTGCACTTGGGGCCTGTGATATCCGTATCAGTATCTCTCTCGAGAACGATTGGAGTGCGGAGGGGGCAGCCTGACAGGTTGGATGCATTTTTGGTTTGGTATGGTACGGTGCTGTCGAACTCTTTCGTGGTTCGAGATGAGAGAGAGAGAAGTGGATGCGTGTTGTGCAAAGGTCAGCAAGGTCAGGGCAGATAAGGTATGACTTGTCAGCTTCGCGATGGACGACGATAAGGTGTGAGTTGGGCCGGGGTGAGGGGTATCCGCGGCCTCCGAGCATCTGCGGCCCCTCGTACCTCGGGGGTTATAGCCACCTAATAATATTAGCCGAAAATACCTAGCTATATAATAATATGGATATTCGCACTATAAATAGTCGTATTATATAGATTTTAGTATTATAGGTAGAGTAGATCGTAGGTAGTCGATCCCTACGTATAGAGACTTAATTAAGGATTAATCTATAACTCCTTAACCTCTTCTTTTACGTAATTTAGGTAGTTAGTACTACTACTAGTAGGTACTATACCTATATTATAGTATACTATCGCTATATATACGAAATTACTACGGCTAAATATAATAGTATACTCCGTAATATATAGCTAAACCTTAACTAAATCGCGTCTCTTATTAGGCTCTAATTATAGTAGATTTTATATAGTAGATTAAGTAAAGATAGAGGTTTCCGGATTTAGGTATCTATTACGTACCTAAGTAGAGCTAATATAGCTCTACTTATAGTAATAGGTTATAATATACTCGTACGATATATATAGATCGAAAGATAGTACGGGTATAGCTATCTACCGATATAAGCTATCTTCTTACTCTAGTCTATAGCTAAAGTAGCTATCTACGTTACTATACGGATCGCCTAGTTTTACGCTGTCTATAATAATATCTAATAGCCGAAATACGCGTAGAGAGTTATCTAATTCGGCGAGTATAGAGAATACTCGTATAGTAGTAGGCCGATCGCTATTTATTTATAGATATAGTACGAAAGATAGGTAATATAGCCTCGCTAGTAATACTATTCCTTTATAGTATATAGTTTTAGACTAAGTCCCTAAAAGGATGTCCTAATAATAGTTTTATATAGA